>JALLPD010001002.1:0-15008 GCA_036940065.1 Cyclotella cf. meneghiniana
TGGGGCATCGGATCTGACCAGGTCAAATATTTAGGATTTTTGGGCGTTTGGGCGTGTAGCCGAAATACGGTAGTCACCCAGTTACTTAACATCAGAGCATTGTCTTGAGTAACACCTGTGAACACTACAGGTGCCATCACTGTAACAAAAAGTAGAGTGGCACCTAATTATTACTGCTCGAAAATGTATAGGCGACCTTCTTAACGAAGCTTAGAAATTCCATCACAGGGTGGCGCGTCGGAACAATGACCATGATAGTATTAAGGCTCGTGATAGGTACGATATTGTATGGTGTAACCTATGGTATGGTATGGCTTCTATTTACAATATGATTTCAGATCTCCATCCTCCTCCTTAGGTTTGGTATTGTACCTACGTCAACAGAACATCGCAAAAAAGCAAAGGTTCCTCCTTCATACTTCAACGCATTCAAAATCTGTTTGATCCGAACGACCTGTCGAGCAGAAAAGTTTACCTCTCTCCTCCCCTATCATGAGTTCCGAATATGACATCTCCGACGCCGCCGAGGTTCACGTCTCCATTACCGATGCCCCTCAGCCCTATGCGGACACGGATCCTGTTGATGAACATGTTGAGTATGCAGCATCCGCCCCTGGCGATCATGGTGAGTCGAGTGGCCTTCTTGTTTGAAGTGTGGCTGCTTACATCTCAGTGTTAAAAATGTCGTCGTGCTATTCCATCGCCGCCTTGTCTCGTGCCCCCCTTTTAAATTCTCACCGTAATCCCCGTGTAATTTAGGTGTATCCGTGGACGTCGACACCGGCCTCGTGGCCCCCGACCTACCCCCGTTAGAACTCGGTGATGCCGCAGCTGCAGTCGCTGCCGCTGCGGCGGCTGAGGGCGGTATGGTTCCAGGTCTGCCTCCCCTAATTCATAATCCCGGACCGGGGTTCAATCTGCCAGAGTTGATTATTCCAGCCAAGTGGTTGGCTAGATTCGTAAGTTGGCAGTTGTTACCTTAGCGTTGCAGCAGTATGCCTGTTGCAATTTCAATTGGTGAATTCTACGCGCTTACCTTGGGCACCCCGTCCCCCCCGATTTTCACACAACAGGAAGAACTCAAGCGCTTTCACGCCACCTATGGTCACTGCAACGTTCCACAGAAATACGAAGAAAATAAACAACTCGGCGCGTGGGTACGTACCCAAAAACAACAATACAAACTCCTCGCAGAGGGCAAACCCTCGCATATGTCTCAGGCTCGAATCGAACTTCTCAACGAGTTGGGATTTGAGTGGTCGGGGGAAAAGAGGGATAAGTTTTGGTCAGAAAGGTATGCTGAGTTAATGGATTTTCAGCAGAAGCACAATTCGACGAGGGTGCCGGACAAATATCCAGAGGCGCCGCAGTTGCATTCTTGGGTGTCGCTTCAACGGAGAGTAAGTAGGTGTTTTGGATTCATGTTCGGTGTTGATTCATTATCTGTGCTGGTGTTGTAGCACCTTAGTCTGACTCTCGTTTCTTTTAAACATGCTGGTAGCAATTGAAGCTTTACAAGGAAGGAAAAAAGAACAAGCTCACTGAGGAAAGGGCTCGCATGCTTGAGGCAATTGGCCTTGAGTGGCACATTCGTAACTCTTGCAGTTGGATGGAACGCTTTGTAAGTTGAATCAACCAAGCGTAGATACTCTTTTAGTCCTCACATTTCTCTCACCGTTCTTGTTGTACATGTATCATTGTGTCCATTCTTTCACCAGTTGGAACTGAAAGACTACAAGGAGCAGCACGGCAACTGCAATGTCCCCCAAAAGTACAAGGCAAACCCTTCACTTGGTCGTTGGGTGGACAATCAGAAGACGCAACACAAGAAGCTCTATGATGGAAAACCCACTCACTTGACCATTGAACGCATTCAACTTCTGGTTTCACTTGGATTTCAATTCAGGTAAAATTGACGGTGACATCGATGGTCGTGAGAGGGAGCTGTCCAGTTCATTGTTGTTTCCCCTCTACTAGCAAACGTTCTTGTGATAGAGCTGAATATTGTTTATCATGGTCAAATGCATTCATGTTTACTCTGTATCTCTATGGTAGATGACTAAAGTAGACTGCCGAAGATTCATCAACAAGGGTGATGCGCAAAAACATGTACATCTCCCCATTCCACTCCAACCCTTCCAAGAAGAACATAAACTATTTTCTTTCAAATAAGTTTCTTGACTTCCACTCAAATCTTGGAGACGTCCCAGTGCAAAAACGGTTTCCTCTAGGCCTACCACATAAGCGACCTACTATGATCATTGATGCAATGACAGGTTTAGTGTTGAGGGAGCAACAGGAAAACTGATTTTTAGCTAAGAAGATATCTTATCTTTTTTTGCTACCTTTAAAATCAGTAGAGTTCAACTCAAGAGGAGGGCGGGACATCAGTCTGACGTATGAGAAAGTACTTAGGAACTTTTTTAGACTTTCGTCTCCGCAGTCCGCACGAGCTGTTGTCTATGTCTGACCAAGAAATCTGAACCTTCATATATCAGATATCATATTTGGATGCTCGTGTGGTTTCAATATCCTCCCCCTGAGATCCTGCCAAGATTGGAAAACCCTTTGGGACTATCTTGAGAGGTCAAGTCGATATCCATATGTCCTCAGGACGTCGAAATCACCACCTCAAAGTAACTGTGATTGCTAGTTTAAAATAAGGGAATAGTTCAAAGTCCAACATGTAGAAGTTGGTATGTTTTCTATGCCAATATCGATGCCCGATAGCAAAAGGATGAAAATTTTGGGGCACATGTCATGATCCCACATGATAGTGCGCACCCACAGGCGATCATTTTTTGCTGTCCTTTGAAATAACTCAGACAGACTGGAACCATCATAAAATTCTTAAATCCTGATTTAGATATTTCCCTAATGTCCTATTTGTTGCTTTAGAATAGAAATCTCTGCTTCCTATAAAGCATAGCAGACTGTAATGCAGTGTCCATACCATACGGATTTTTTCACAGTTTTGCATTTTTGCAGTGCAAAGTCCTCATCTGTCTGTCATTTTTTGGGGTATAAAATTACAACTTCCTGCCAGGTTGGAGGTTATCATGGCAGCACAAATTAGTTCATACCCCTAAATTCACCCCCCCTCTCTTGGCTGGTCTCCACCCATCTTTTGACCCATCTCTTTTTAACATGCAATTGCTCTCTCCTTGTTGCCCTTTTAGTTGCAGCAATACACTGAACCCTATTGATTTTGTCAGGTAATGCTAATGAGCTGTAAAGTTTTTGAAAGACTGGTATGACATTCAGTACGCATGCTGAAAATAGAGATCCCCAAGACACAAGAGAGTGTCATGCACAGTCCAGTGAAGATGAGAAGATTGAGTCCTGCACTTGTATGGCCGCTTATCACACAAGAAGATAGCAGCAATTTCAGCAGCTTGTGCAATTATTGTGTTGATACTTTGTTAATGGTGAGACAAAAACATGATTGCTTGAACAGATAGCTGTGATGTAAAAATGGATGAAAAGTGACATGTCTACTGGAGCTACAGAAAGTTGATGCGTGTCTGAGGCCCTTAAAGCTTGTGAACAGGCCTTATGGTATGGATGACATTGCATAAAGCTGTTTTCACACCCTGAATTTTGTGGTAGGAAAATGCAAAAATACAAAGAATTACTTTTGGTATGGACACAGCCCAAATCTCTATTCCTTTTTTGCCGCTAGATTCCCACACGGTTTGCCTACTGCAGGGTCACACATCACATATCATCTCCATCACCCACCATGGAAGTAGATGAAAATAATAAAATATGCAAGAGGGCACTTACGCAGGCCTTTTGGTCAGTGCATCTGACAATGCAGACACAAATTCACTGGCCAGTGATCGAGATGACTGTGGTGGTCCAGTAAGAGCTGCCAGTGTAATACCTCACCCATAAGGTTTATTAGGTAGAAGAAGGAGTGGAGGGAGGTATAATGTTGATTGTGGTTGTGGTCGTGAATTGAATGCCGTTGAGGTGGGGAGCATGTCGTCAAGGATGTGATGATGGCGGGCAGCCCATTGGATGCTCAAATGACAGCCCTGCTGAAATGGACTTTTTGTTTGAGTTGGTCAGTGAGATTCTGTCAATATCTGGGATGGAATGGGATCTTTTTGCAACTTGTCACTCGTCTTACCACCCTGAACTTGATCATACAGGAGATCAGTAGAAGAAAAAAATATAACAAGTTCACAAAAACAAGAATCCCAACTGATGATCCTACTATGCCGCCAAACATTAGAGAAGCAAAGGTCATCAGAAAGCTAATCATTGAAAAACTGATTGTGCAACTGGTTTGGAAGACAAGATCTTCTCTCCCAATGACTTAGAAAACAAGGGGGAAGATGGTGTTGATGCTTTGCTGGAAGCAGACAATGTTCAAGAACCTGGAGTTCCTAACCAGGGTGGTGAAAATGAATTTCATGGACTTCAGAACAATACACCACAACTTGCAGTGAGTTTCTCTTTTGCATATTTCATCATTCTTTCAATTGAAAAAGTGAAAGCTTAATCCTTGATCTAGGGAGATGCATCACAAGACTTAAAGGAATCCAATGAATCCACAAACAGGAGGGGACCCATGCCATTAACTCACATGAACGATTGTTAATGCAATGATGACGGTGAGCTGCACTTTGCGCAATTCATGACGATGATCAGCAATCAACAATTGAATGAACAAAGTGAGTGTCGGTCTGACAGGGCTTTAGACTGTGGAGAACGCCAAGCTGAAAGAGTGGTGAAAGTGAAGAGCATCAGCAACACTATGAGGAGCAGCAAGAGGAGTGACAAATGCAGATGACCATGTTTTAGCGGCAAATGCAACAACAAATGCAGCAGCAGCAAGCACATTTGCAACAACAGGCAAATCTAATCACTGTCATGATGATGATGATGTTGGGAGGTAGAAGGTCAAATGCTGCTTTCTCTCATCCAGCAAATCATGACACATTCAAAGAGACAATTTCAGATAATGTTGAGAATTAAAGCATAATAATCCTAGTTTCCCATTCTAATACTTTTTAAACAAAGTTTTTTCTGACGATAGTAATTTAGTTTTCAACGTGCAATATATTATTTGACCAATTTTATTTCATTAATTACCTACCAGGAACAAGTTCTAAATTGGCAATGAGATCACGGAATGTTGGCAAACATACATTTGTGATTTGGTTTATTGCAAACAGATGTGCCCTCATATTATATAGTAGGAATAGAGTAGTGAATATAATTCTTTGCTCTCCATACTCCTCATGTACCAAGGTGTTCTTAAGCCTTGGAAAACTAGACTGAACTGCCTTCATCCCCAACTTGGCACTTTGTCTCATACTGGTTGCATCAGGTTTGAAAGCAAAGCTCTCAACCTGTTGTTCATATAGCTGCTATCCATAATCTGCTGTTGTGAAATCATGTGAAGACTTCATGAGAAACTCTGAATTTGCAGTGCAAAAGGCTGAATCAATCACCATCGTCAATCAAGAAGAGCTGTACACTACACTACCTTGTCATAAATATACCCCAATCAGCAACTTGATCATCATGGCAGCAACCTGGAACATTGTAGAAAGCAGCAGGAATAGCTATGTCTGGATAAAATATAAAACTGCAGTTACCAAATGTGAGGACTGCCTCCCATTATAATAATGTGACTGAACAATTTCATTTGGAGCCTGAGCAATTTAACCCATCCATTGTACCCCACACACATTGACAAGAGTTGGATGCCACATGTGAATTGCTTGTAACTATTCCTCAAATTTGTCAAGTGACCGCATGCTTACTTTGGCAATATTGTTGCATTTCAGTACCTTAATCACAATCCATAAGGCAAATTGCAAATAATGTGAGACAGGAGTCATTGTCATGCCAACAACAAGCTAGAGCACCATGAGGGAACCATGGGTATTGCTCCAAGCTAGTAGCAATCTCAAACAGTCCATATATTTAATGTCTCTTGGCGTACATTGATTCTTCTTCTTCCTCACAATATGTCCATCCTGGTCAAAAAACGGTGAATACAGTGCAAACACTGGACTAAACATACCAAGAAGATAATGAAACAAATTGATGTCAGACCCTAGGGTAATAATTGCCTATTCATCATTTGAATTGTACACTCTTCTCTAAGGACTATAATGCACAGCCAAAAGCAAACAATGGCAAATGCAATATTGCTTGATGTAACATTACCACTCACTACTTAACCTTCAAATAGCCATTCAATTGCATGATACCACAATCCTATGCCTCTTTGCCTTTGCAATGTTCACTAGAAGCAAGACAGCCCAAGCAAACTTCATGAGTCACAAGTGGCTGATTCAAGAAGGGAGAACACCTGTCAAAGAAGTAGAACGGTCCCATTAAAAGCATGGCAAAAGCATGCAATAGATGATTAGTCATTAGGAAATGCATATTAAGTCCCTTGCACCATCCAATTTGGAGAGCAAAAGGGACTCAATTTAGAAATACATTTAGAGCTTCCTAGTGTGAGTTTAGAAGTATGCTAGATAAGGGAATGCCAAATGGAGAAATATGGGCATATGTAAACAAGGATTTAGGAATATTGGGATGAGTCCACTGTCTGACATAGAGCAATTAACTACTCTACAGTAGTGTTCTCTTTAATTTTTCAGGAGATGCAGAATATCTCCTATTTTTAAACATAACTTGCAAATAGCAAGAATTGATGTTCCTCCTCTTTTAAAATTCTTAGAAAGGATCCAGATTCAAAAACACCTGCTGAAGATCATACCAAAGCAGCTAGAAATCTACACAGATCTTGTTGTGTCAGGAATACATAAATACCAGAACTGTGTAGATGTCTACACAGTTTTGTTTTGTACAATGAAGCATATTTGCTTCATTATTCTTTCTTAGTTTGTAAACAATTAAACTCATGAAAAATCATTTTACTACAGCTTTTACACCATTACCACATAAAACTAATTTGTCTAGAAACAGCTTATGTCACTATCTGACACTTTGTGTCTGATTTTTAGTTGACACATGTACAATAGTGCATAGGAATAGTTCATGTCCATAGTGGTTCTAAGTCTAGTCAAATGTTCAAACTCAACACTTACTTGTACCTTCTTCAACCCCTGTCACCCGTCTGTGGAGGTACTAAGGTGTAAGTGTTTTTTGTTCACCAACTACAGCTTTGAAGGTAGAAATATTCCTAAAAAACCTGTTTTATTGTTATACATGCATACACATATTATGTTACATCTTACTTCTTACTATGGCACTATCTTACTATGCAAAGCTGGCCATTTAATCTTAGAAGTCTCTGCCACCTCCTGTCACCTCCCAGCAGCTCCCCACCATTTAATTTATCATCTCCCAGCAGATCACAGCAATAATTTTATTGCCTCTAAGAAATTCGTGGTAGATATTGTGAGTTTAGAAGGTTCTTGAATCCAGGATCCTCTACTCAATGGTAACTTAAGCATAATAGTAAATTTGGGAATACCACATAAAGCATCTTGGTGTCTCTTGAAATCATATTGAGCTCCACCTTTTTTTTGGGGGGGGGGGTATCAGGGTACTAACTTGAGACCCTCCTATCAGTCCAAATCAATAACAAAGATCAAGTTAGTAAAATTAACTAGCATGTGCCCTCTCCTTATGCAAGCATACCGGTTAGCAAGCTTCTAAATATGAATGGATACTATCTAAATCTAATTGAAAAGTTCTATACATTTCTATTTTACCATTTTAGGTTATAAACAGATGCAATGGATTGTCAAAATGGATAGTGAAATTTCTTTAGATCTAGAGATGATATTTTAGTAAAATTGTCAGGCTGAGAATGATTTAACTTTCTAAATTAAAAGATCTATTTCTAACTTAGAAAATCTAATTACATTGATCATGGCCAAACTAAATTTCACCTTCTCGCCACAAATTAGTTTGGATCTATTTATCTCAAACTAGTTCTTAACTTTTGTTAATCTTTGCAAGAGAGTCTAGATTATATCCATCGGGACATAAATAATTGTACTAATTATCAATGTCAGCAAATAAATTGGGGATGGGTTTTCTTTTGGGGGAGATAGTTGTCTTTTACCTTAACCAATTTTCATACTATTCCTATGTAGAATTGCTCAGGCGGTTTTCTTTTTTAAATTAATATCAAGGGTAAATTAATAACTGGTTTGGGCTTAACAGCACATACAAATCATGCAAAGCCTAAAGTCACTTATGAAAACATGGTTCCTAGAAATTCCCAGAGCAGACACACAACAAATAATGGGTTCGAACCATAATTTCCACCACACGCACATTGAATTGTGTGAAAGCTACCTCATTACATGAAAGTGGATGGGTATGTAGAATTACTTCAACCTACCTAGTCCACAGGCACTAAAAATGTCATGGGTAAAGATTTCAGTGAAAGGAAGCTGTTACTAGTGCTAATGCATCATGAAACATGTGAGGCATGGTCCTAGTTGCGTGGAGTTGATTGAGTAAGGTTTCAAATGCTTCTATTTCTCCGTATTTGTACCTATGGATGATAATAATTGTATTATTGTGCTTTAGATAAATGATAGCTCTTTGAAAGGAAAATTATCCGCTAAAATATTAATGTAAGTCCCTGGACCCCTTCCATGTAACCCATATTTTCTATGAATTCTTGAGAAATCTTGGTCAGAATGTCGCAGCATTTGACAGCCCTGCCAAAGTCTGCTGAAGCTTGACATACTGTGTAAACCATTCTCCAGATTCAACTTTGAACTGATATTGAATCTTAGTACTAGTTTCCAACATTTTTCAGTTTAATTTGGGCTATAATAAATGCATCTTGAGTTTCAATTTGATAACAGGTAGATGTCACAGAGATTGCACGGACACTTCTGACCCTCTTCCTTGTCTTTAAACTCTTCTGAGCACCAATCCAAGCAGCTTGGTTTGAGTATAGGCCTGTATGAAGAACTCATTTGTCCAAAATGTATGTGTCAAGCTTAATGAGATGTTGTAATATCATTTTTAAAAAAATAGGAATGAAATTGAAAATAGAAATATCTTATTTGGCTGACTTTGGCTGACTTAAGCAGCCCTGCCAAGGTCAACAAAAGTTTGCCAAAGTTTGTTGGAGCATGATAAGAATTCATTGCTATTTCAAACGTTTAAAGATTAATTGACATGAGTCAAATACCTATATATCACTTATGTAGAGAAGGTCCAATATATGACCCTAAATTAAGACACAAGAATCGTCTACTTCACTTTGTGTAATACAAAGGAAGTACAAGTCATAGGATATGATTTTCTGAGGAAACAATTCACAAAGCATACATACATATCAATATGATTCTCAGAAACAAAATCCCCAAGAGGTGATTTCTTTCTTGAAAAACTTCTCATAGACAGTTACTGCCGGCAGTTGAAAAAAGATAATCAGTTGAAAGAAATATGAAGTCATGCAACTGCCCCAGTCTGCAGCCAATCTCTGTGAGGATCAATAATCATATAAATAATATGATAAAACATGAGGACTAACAGTTTGCAGTCCTAAGTTTAAGTCATTTCAAAGCATATTAAAAATAATTCCCAATCATCCGAAACATCTGCTTCTACTCTTTACTACTGAAAACTTCCACCAGAAAATGGCTTAGGTCCCTATTGTAAATTGCCAGCAACTGAGTGAAGAGTTATGCACTCAGCCAGTTGCTGTGAGGCTTACTCAGTAGCTGAGACGTCATGATAAACCCAGACACGTCACTTAGGCTATGTTCCCTGCTGGTACAGGTATAATCTGCTCCTTGCAGCAGATAGTTGGTAGCATGAAAGTGCACGTCCATAAAATAAGACCACTAAATGATGCTTTATATGCACATGGCAAATAACTAGAGTGCAGGTACTCAATACCACAGCTAAATATAGCACTTCAATAAAAAGCTAATCAGAAAGTCCCACATAGACTAATGCCCTGAAAGTGTGAGGCAGTATTTGATATTTCCCTAGGAATTTTTTTCCTCAGCAATATGTGTAGCATCATTTTAAAAAGACAAAATACAAATAGCCTCAATTGTAAATTACATGTTATTGACCAATACACAGTAACAAAACCGAGTACAAATTACTACAATACATAAATTATATGTATGTGGTATATAAAGAGTAGCCTCTAGGGCCTAAATGAACCAACAGAATCTTTCCTACAGCCAAAAATGCCAAGAACAATGAACATGTGACCCCTAAGTGGTGCCCATTAAGTGAAATAACCCTAGCCACCAAACTTGAAGTTTTTCTACTTCAAATAGGATTGCATTTCTGGTCGACTCTCGCTTTTTTCATGTGAATGCTAGTCCCAAAATAATGTTGGCAATGGGAGTATAAGACAACCTTTGCTCAGGCAATGGTTCACTTAGAACTCAATATCAAGTCCAACAGAATATCAGTTGCTTGGCAGACACTCAATGAATTTTTAAAATGAACAAATATTGCCCCAGGTCAGTTTAAGAGGATTGCAGACAAAGCCTTAGTCATCTTACCTCCTGCTTGATTTGTATGAGTGTGCATCAGCCCCACCATAATGGGAGAGCAATATGGCACAGTCCATTTGATCAATCCAATTACAAGACAGCCCTTACTATTGGGATTGCAACAAAAGGACCACTGGCAGTAGGACTAGACCCCCACAGTAATGCCAGCATCAATAAAATGACTCTTGGAGAAAAACTCCACCAATGGGCATTGGATTTTGAAACATGGCAAAGTCCTGCCCAGGTGTCAAGATGACACTGAGTAAAAATCTCTTGAATAACTGCATGGTGGTGCATCCAACAGGGCAATTCCCAGATAGGGCATGTAAGTTTGTGAAAGGCATTCTGGCTAAATTCTTGCACACCTCCAATTTTCTTGCAACTGTCACACAAATTAGACATGTTTTCAGCAGAAAAACACATGACCCCTCAAATTCTTCACCAACCTTGATGTAAAACAGAGGAAAAATCTAAAAAGATGAGAATGCTTCCCATATTGCTACCTTTTTCTACCCAAAAGCCAAAGAGCTCAGCAAAAAAACAGGTTTAAAATAAAAAGAGAGGCCAGGAAGCTTTGGATAGACCTGCATCTCCTCTGATCCAAGCTACTAAAAATTATGGCTTGACAATAAATTTTTTTAAACTAATGAAAATATGTGTTTGAACTCTCTGTCGGTAAGATTTTTTCAAATTATGGTACAACAATAAAGAAAATTTGAAACTAATGAAAATATTAGTTGAGCTCTCTCTGTCCATGAGATTTTGTCAACAGGAGAGAAATTTCTTAAACAAAATTCAAATTTCAAATTTTAATAATCTAAGTTTTTGATACCTTTCTTACTCAGGTTTCATGTAAAATCTTGATGCAAAGGCAAAAAAGGGCAAAGTGTCTAAAATAATGGCGTCGAGATCTTCTCAAGAGGATAAATGCTTTCCCCATGACAAGAAGACACGTGCTAGCACAGCACATAACAAGCAAGATAGCACCAGAAAGCAAATGAGAATCAGACCTTGTTAGATTCCAAGCCCCTGACAAAATGTCACCACAGTAACAGGATCCAAAAGGCATTCTTACCTGACATCCCCCAAGTTTCCAAAAATATGAACTTTCATATGTTTTCCATATCCAACTAGGCAGGTATCAAAGTCTTGACTTTCATTAGATGGTGTGCTTTCTACAAGTGAAGAAAGTGCAAACTCACACAAAATGAGTCAATTACCAAAGCACTTTGCATGTGATTATCATCAGCCTGCTAAAAACTGTGAGGCAGGGTTGCACCAACATCTAGGACACAATAGGCATGTACAAGGTAACAGCTTGAGCAAAAGTGCTCTTCTTTAGCCACCCTACTCTGAAAGCATTCAGCTAATCACTCTAGTGCAATACTCTTCTGAGGTATGAATAAATAACAGACATTCCAAGCCAGGTCAAAAGAATAGATGACACTAGCAAACCATGAGGCCAAGATACAAACATGTTACTGAAGTTTCTCTGCCAAGACAAACAGTTAGATTGAGCATTCATGATTGGGAGAAACTGCTGTCTCCCTCAACTTGTCAAGATGGGGAAGGTCTATACCAACTAAAGACAGAGCATACCAGTCCACAAAATGAACAAAAGAACAAGAGGGACATACCTTCAAGACATGAGTGTCTAGTTAATAGCTGTAGTGAGAATTGGGTGTACAACAAAGAAAAAACACACACAGTAGAAAGTTTGTTTGTACATAAAAGTTCTTCTAAAGGAAGTTATAAGGACACCAAGTTAAGAAGCTGACAAAACTCAAAGAATCAGTGAAGTAATGCAGAATTTGAAAGTGCTCACATCTTCAACAGTGAAAGACATCACAATAAGTCTGTCAGTCAGTAGTCTGGATACTGATGCATCCAGAATCTGTGCACATCTATAAGACACTGGGCAGGTCAAGACCAGTGAAATAATTGACAGCACAATTGCAGATTCTTGATGTGCCTTAAATGCATATGTATTAGAGCTCATGAAAGCCATACAGTTCTCAACATGAACTCATTTGGAGCAACTAACATATTGTCTTGGACAACTAGTTTGGATGGCTACACATAAAGAAAGTGTAAGCTGGTCTCACCAGGTAGGGAGAATCAGGATTGAACATCAACCTAATTACCAAGCCCTGCTCAAAGACTAAGAGGACATAAGAAACACACAATGTCATATAATATCAATAAAACAAGAAGGAGATGAGCACTTACTGAACAACTGCTCATGCAAGGAAATCAAAGCTACTATGTGGTTCCAGTACTTCAAATGTCTTTGGGCTAGGCATAGGATCATATTGTCTCTCTCACAACTGATTGTAGAATGAAGTACCAAGTCAGTAAGGCTGCTATCAGGCTCACGACACAGAACACAACAAAGAGGAATCTTTAGTGTGAGATGAATGTAACCACAATAGAGTCCAGAGCTACCCAACCTTGTGTTGTGTTAAAGGAACACTCGCATTCTTGTATAGCATCTTGCACTTGAGAATGCATAGACACAGTACACAAAATTGAATCCTTGGTCGGTAACACTTGCGGATTTGAAGATGAAACTGTGGAAACTAGATAATGGCCTTACTAAGACAAACAACATCTAGTGTTAGATTCTCCTATGTGACCTTCTGAAAGTTTACCTTCAGGAAACCCATGGAGCAAAAACATGGCATCCATTCAGCAGGAACACATACAGTCATCTCACTAAGATATGTCTCTTCTCTAAGGAAGCCTCATGGATGACCACTGATAGTGTACCTACTTGCTGTACAAGCCATGATAAAGTGTGACCTGAGCCATTGGTTGCAAAAAATATTGATTTAAGGTTGATTGATTTTGATCGTTGATTTATTTATATGAGTACCATTTCCTTGTAAAAAGAATACATGATTTACATGATAAATCATGTATTAAAATATGATGTGCTCCTGTGACTTTTTTGGAGATATTTTGTATTATATTTTGGAAGCAGTTGCAAGACTGTTCCTTCTTAGTCCTACTAGGAGGACATGTTCATAGAGAAGTTTTCACAGAAGAAAACTTGTCTTGGATGTATTTTTTCTGAGGTACACATGGCTTGTGTACTGTGTCTTGGATATTATTTCTAAGAAATGTACATTACTTTCTCAGAATTTCATACCTCATTACTTTGTGTACTTTCTTTGTAATGTATAAGTGAAGGAGACCTTTTTGGAGGTTCCAGTTAGAAGCTCTGGAAGCATACATGTGCAACCAGATTCTCGGCCTATGTCACTCACCCCCATGAATGGAGTATCAGGTAAAAATGGAACAAAAAAACTAAGTGTTGTAGGTCCAAAAAAGGTTATCACGAGAGTAACAATAACAACAAAAGAGTCTGTTGAATAATTCATTACTAGTAAGTGTTGTAGTGAAGAGGGACAGTCCATTTATGTTATCTGAAAACTAGCATTAATACGGTTTAAGTTTGATTGTTGAAACAAGATGTACCTCGTTGTATATTTATTTGATCCGATTTTGTTCCGCATTGAATCCTGATGGTGCCATTCATATGGACTGATGTGATAGTCTAAGGATCACTTTCATATTTACTTTCACCTTTGCGGAGGATACCATCTTTGATCAGAAGTACTAAATCACCAACTTTATAGTCCCAATCACTACATGAGAAATTTTCTCGTTCCATGTTCCGGTCTGTTTGATGTTGCCTATATTCATCAATTTTGTTCCAGTCAGCTAGGAAGGGGATGTTGAACAACATGTCCTGACCAAAAATGGCTGCACCTGGGGAGGCTTTTAGTACTGTGTGGTAAGTAGAGCAAATGGCCCAAGCAGCATTTGTAACAAATGTGTTGATGTTGCTTGGATCTACTGAAGGAGCCATGTGTATTTCAACAGTGTCAATCATAGATGAAATCACCTGATGTACTCACTCTATAATGGCATTGGCTGTTGAATTCTTGACACTGGTCAGCTTACTCGTGATCCCAAATGATTTACATAGGGCTTTGAAGTGAAGTTTGATTTTGCTTCCATTGTCATAATTGATGTATAGACAACGTGGACACCGACTAAACCAGGACTTATTCACTAAGTTGCTTATCATTGCTGATGATTTGTTAAGTATGCTAACTTGGTTCTTTATGAGTCTTTTTGCCCTTGTGCCCTTTTGCATCCGGGGGAATAATTGCCTCATTGATTACCGGCAGTTCAACTATTTCAAACCAACTAGAAGCTGGCTCAATCATAGTTAGACACATAAAATCAATTTCTGTCCCATCTTTACCTTTGATGGTATACGGACCTATTAGGTCCACACATAGTGCTTTCCAAGGGTTTGTGATGACAGGTTTAGTGGGTAGTTTCCCATACTTGTGCTTATGCTGTTTCTTGATTAGGCATGCACAACAGTTCTTGACATATTTATGGATGGTATTTTGCATACCTTTCCAGTACATCGCTGTGCAAAGGGTTCCTTCGAGTCTAGTGTGTCCAGGGTGCTGTAGATAGTGGTGGTACCAACTAACTGCA
>JALLPD010001003.1:0-17961 GCA_036940065.1 Cyclotella cf. meneghiniana
GACAGCATGAGTACGTGTCACGTGTAACTTACCAAGGTGTCAGGCAGCACAAGATTGTATTTTGGATGGGCATCAAAAAGTGTCTTTTGGATGGGCATTGAAAAACGTCTTTTGGAAGGGTGCCAAAAAACGTCTTTTGGA
The DNA here is from genome assembly GCA_036940065.1 of Cyclotella cf. meneghiniana. Classification (NCBI taxonomy): domain Eukaryota; phylum Bacillariophyta; class Thalassiosirophyceae; order Thalassiosirales; family Thalassiosiraceae; genus Cyclotella; species Cyclotella cf. meneghiniana. Next base: position 142 of record JALLPD010001003.1, read on the forward strand.
CGGGCACTGAAAAACATCCTTTGGATGGGCGTCGAAATAGGTCCTTTGGGCGGGTGCCAAAAATGTCCTTTGGACGGGCGCCAAAACACATCCTTGGGATGGGTGCCGAAAAACTTCTTTTGGACGAGTGACAAAAAATGCCCTTTGGATGGGCGCTGAACAGCATGATTTTGCACACACATGACTTACCTACCAGGGTGTCGCAGTAGCTTCCAGCAAAAAAAATTTGGGTTCTGACAGACGGAACCACCACTGACAACATAGTAACAACGGACTGATGATGGATGATGGGACAATGGACAGACAGTCCAAATTTGAGGTCGTGTGAAGAGGGCAATCGATTGATTGTGACCTAGGCCATTTCTACAAATTATATTTTGTAGGTATTTGAACAGAAGCTCATGAAATGATTTTTAAAATATTATTTTTATGAGTTAAACTAGTTGTAGCAAATAAAACCCCACAACAAGTAGTTATCATGTAAATTACATGATAACTGATCTTCACAGAGATTGGCATCAATTCTCTGTTCCATGATTGGTTTTCTCAGAAAGAAGTCATAGATTTCTGAGAAAGGAGTGATAGTTTTCTGAGGAAAAAAACATAGTTTTCTGAGAAAGAAAACATAGTTTCACAGAAACTAATATCTTATTACTTTGCATACTTCCTTTGGTCAGGAAATAGTGCAAAGGACCTGTAGAGGTTCCAGGTGGAAGCTCTTGGGGTATAATTAAAGAAGGTCGATCATTGGCCTATGTCATCCCCATCCTACCATCTTGTTCCCACACTATCATATCATATTAATGCAACCATTTCATCACCAATGTACTATCTCATCCAAACACTACCATGTTGTCCTCACACTGTCACATACACAGTAACACTATACCACAACAGAAACACAGTAACAGACCACATGCACTTACGTAATTCCAATATACCTATAAAAATAAAAATCATTGTAAGACTTTTTTCTCCAAATGAATATCAGTAAAGAAGAAAAATGATTGAAAACCCCTCAAATTCAAAATAATAGCAGTCAAAAAATCATCACAAGGCATGCCAATGCTACCATCTCATCTCCATGCTATGTTCTCATCCCCATGTTACATTAATATTGCTGAATCACACTGATGTTGCCATTCCGATGGTGCCATCCTGATGATACTTTAGTCCAGACAGTGCTATCCAGATGCTGCCATCTGCCATCCTAACACTAACACTGCTGTCATTTCAATATCAACTCTACCTCAACCTACCTCTATGACTATGCCCTGATTTTAGTCCAAAGCTGACCGGGCACAAGTGTGCTGCAACAACCAACAACAACAACTTAGGAAATTAGGTATGCTTTATTTTTCTACCTAGACATATTTAACCATTCCGGAGTCTTCATACGCCGGGGAGTTTGAGTCCGCAGCGTTGTGGTCGCAACCACTTGAGAGGTTTTCCTCTCCTTCCAGGCATTTCTTACCCTGGGCAAATAAAGCTGAGCTTTATGATCTGTTACAATTATCTGTGGGAAGGGTTGGATTGAGAGCGGGCTGCTTGTATTGCCAGTAGCCAATAGCATTCCCTTTCACCGGATGAGGATTCAATCGATTCGAGATCCACTTCCAACATCCACTTGTCATGGTCTGCCAATCCTTCCCCGCCTAGTTCAATCTGAGTTTCAATGTCTTTGAGCAATTGTTCTTTCTTCTTTGTAGCAATAAATCCTGTCACCTTATTGTGAACTGTAATGTTTCGATAAATCCATACTCCATGTGTAGCCTCCAATAGTTTTCTTGTCAGGGTTCATACCCATTCTAACTGTGATATTTTGCAGGAGGGGCCTAGGACGTCAATGGAATCCATAAGTAAGAGTTCTTTTGACAGCATTCCCTCCATCATCCTGTTCCAGTCAATCTTATCCTGTGTGCAAATGAAGTCTGTGTACTGCTGAGGCATTTGAATTGGGAGATTGTCCCTGAATTGTGAACCTCTGGTGAATAAGTACTCTGAGATTAGGGTTGATAGTTCCGGTGCTGTGTCCACTGTGCGCATCCACTGAGAAACCTGACGAATGAGCAAAGTTAGGCATTTTATCCTTCCTATTTCCCTGCAAAGAAGGAGATGTCTAGTTGTCTCCTTGCAAGTGGAACAGTTGGGGCATCTGTCGCCCAAGTGAGCGAATTCCTTTTGCTTGGAGAGGTTCCCCAGTACTGCAGAGACGCCGTATACCTGTTTCCCAGCAAATAATTGGAACATTTTGGGTATGCTGTGGAGTGTCTTGTGTAGCGCTTTCCATGCGACCTCTTCAAAGGCTTCTGGCGACAGGATGTGGTTTACAATTTTTGTGGTCACAATTGGTTGCCTTCCTGAAATGGTCGCAAAAATTATCTGATCATAAGTTAAATATTGATGCCAAACACTACCCTTATTTCTAACTATTTCGATTCATCAAACAAATAAACTCAAACATATGACCACACCACAAATCAACTGAATATCCACATATCTGTTTTCCTCCCCACACAGAGAAAACCTTCATCTCAAACATATCCCCAAACCAAAACTGATCCACACAAAATACTTCTAACAAAACTCAAGATTCATTTCAATCATCTTTATGGATGTTGCAGGTAAAAAAAAATGTGACATATCTAAAAATTCCAAGGAAAAAAACAAACATAAAGACATATTCACAACTCACTCTTCCCCTGTTTAAGCATTTACATGAAGTGAAAAAAACGTTACGTATGTAACATCAACAAAAAACATGAGAAAAAAAGAATGACAACACAGTGTTACGTATGTAACATCGAAAAATATTATATGAATCAAAAGACAGACTCACTGAAACATGTGGTTCGAACATATTCACTCAAACCCACTGAGTTTTCCCATTTTTGTTGAAAAGTCTTTGTTACATATGGAACACCGGTTAATATGTAAATATAAAAATACCTGAAGAAAACAAAAATTATTAACTACTCACCATTATTGATTTTAAGCATTAAATGGAAGCGCAACTCTTCGTTACATATGTAACATTTGGAAAAAGAACATATTACAAAACAAATCTACAGCATTCCTGTCTCTGTTGAAAAACCAATGTTACAAATGTAACAGCATTCCATATGCGACCAATAATAAGGTAGGGGAAAAGCATAGCACCTCTCACCTTGGTCCTGTTTATAGCATGTTCATGAAGTGCAAAATGAAGTGTTACTTATACAACATACAAAATGAACATGCGAACGAAAGTTAGACTCACCATCTAAAAATTCCAAGGAAAAAAAACAAACATAAAGACATATTCACAACTCACTCTTCCCCTGTTTAAGCATTTACATGAAGTGAAAAAAACGTTACGTATGTAACATCAACAAAAAACATGAGAAAAAAAGAATGACAACACAGTGTTACGTATGTAACATCGAAAAATATTATATGAATCAAAAGACAGACTCACTGAAACATGTGGTTCGAACATATTCACTCAAACCCACTGAGTTTTCCCATTTTTGTTGAAAAGTCTTTGTTACATATGGAACACCGGTTAATATGTAAATATAAAAATACCTGAAGAAAACAAAAATTATTAACTACTCACCATTATTGATTTTAAGCATTAAATGGAAGCGCAACTCTTCGTTACATATGTAACATTTGGAAAAAGAACATATTACAAAACAAATCTACAGCATTCCTGTCTCTGTTGAAAAACCAATGTTACAAATGTAACAGCATTCCATATGCGACCAATAATAAGGTAGGGGAAAAGCATAGCACCTCTCACCTTGGTCCTGTTTATAGCATGTTCATGAAGTGCAAAATGAAGTGTTACTTATACAACATACAAAATGAACATGCGAACGAAAGTTAGACTCGCCAGACCAAATTAATACCAAAAATGAAGTGAAGAAAGAATGTTTTATCCATGTTGCATCCAATGAAAACAAAGTCATCCCATTTTTTCCCTCTTTTTCTTCGGTTCCCATTCTTCAAAATCATTAGGGATCCCTGGCCAAGGTACATCCTTCCTCCCCTGTCTATTAGTAAAACGACCCTTTAAAGCATCCTCATGCCTTTTTTCCCATCGTACTGCCTCCTCCCTTACTCTCTCGTAAAACACAAATAATCCTGGGCTTGGTGAATCAAACAAATTATTAAAATCCCTGTTTCATTTTTTGTTTCATATATAACAGCATAGAAAGAATTGGAAACATAATATGAGTATGTGACAAAAATCAGTTGTTACATATGTAACATTTCTTATGTGTTACATATGTAACGTATGCGTTATATATGTAACAACTCCACATATATATCAAAATTACTTACCTTTTTTGGCACAATTGTTTCTGGATGGCATTCCAAACATTGGCTTCTGCTGCCTGCGCAACAAAACAATTAGACCAAGAAATGTGCAAATATGAATGTCAGTCAGGTATGTAACAAGTTGTCATGTCACATACAAATTTACTTACCTCCTGGCATAATTCTTTCCGCTGGCATTCCGGATGTTGTCTTTTTTAACATAAGTAACAATGTTGAGCATACATCTGCAAAAATGAATGTGAGTTACATATGTAACAAAATGTTACATATGTAACACAGATCTGGTGTGTTATATACATAACACAGGCATGACATGTCCAACGCGATGCTACAAGAAAACGTTGGTACATATGTAACATGCATACATATGTAACAAGCAAGTTGAGACAGAGATTACCAGAAAAAAACATTTTATAATCAGAACAAAATTGTCAAGCGTAAACGATCTTACCTCTCTCACTCCTACTCCATTTTTTTCATCCTCTGGTCCCAATCTTGAAATAGTGTAGCATGACATGTCCAACACGGTGCTACAAGGAACTACATTGTTACATATGTAACGTGCGTACAGATGTAACAAACAAAGTGCAAAGAAAGAGATTACCAGAAAAAATATTTTAAATACAGAACAATGCAAAAAACCGGCTTACCTGATTGCAAAATTTGGATATTCAAAACAACCATGTGAGATGTGTAACATTCCTGAAGAAGTGGATTACCTGAATTCACTGTTACATATGTAACATATATCATTCTCAATGTAACGAACCAAAACTTACCTTGATCTCTCACTATTTCATCTTTTTGAACATCCTGGTGTGAAAAGAACTTTGGTCCATTGAGTTGCCCATTTGGTCCCTGTGAAAATCAGAAATTTATTCTGTTGAAAAGAGGAGAGTAAGGAGGATCTGCAATAGAGATGCTGTTACATATGTAACATGTTACATTCTCAATGTAACAAATGACAACTTACCTCCATCTCTGGCCAAATCTTTTTTTAGAGCTCCTAATGGGAAAAGTACTGCATTGATAAATTGGCTCATGTAGAAATTGGAAATACATTTTGTTGAAAAAAGGAGAATGAGGAGGGTCTGCGAAGAAGATTCTTGGGTTGTGACACGAGGCATGACAAAATTTCTTCACAACTAGTACTCGAGTGGAACGATGCCCTGAAAAGGGTATTGTGTGTGTTGAGTGCACCATGCGCTTTCAGCGAGTAGATTGTATTCAGCCAAAATCTGGTTGGTTGTTGAGTTACAGGTTGAAAAGTGTTTGGACCGCCATGGTGGCCGGGTTGGCTAGATTTTTGACGGCATGTAATGGTGGAAAATGAATTTGTATGAGTGTCTGTGTCGCTGTGGTTCAGTCAAATTCAATGGACAAACAAATGATGAGCAGTACCAAAAGTATCAACTTCTCATCATTTTGCAAGAAAAAGAAAGGCTGAGTCATGGTACTTCAGCTAATGTGGCTACATACACCACAACCAAATTTTGAAGAATGCAGGACAATTCAAGATATCAAAAAAAAGTACAGAAACACCTGTATATTTTTTATTTACATATGAAAATTTTATTTTATAATTCAAATAATTAAAATGCATCAACATACCAGAGTCTACAGTGCAAATTTTGCACATGCATGCTATGAAAATGAATGCATGCAATGAGAGTGTTTTTTGCACGGGGCAGAAAATTGCATGCACAAAAATCAGATTGTTGCGGAATCAAATAAAGAAACATGCATTACATATAGACATTAAAAAATAAAATACTCCTCAAAAATGGTCATCCGTTGAAAAACATTTGCATTCTCACTGTTATTACTGCCCCTTTTGTTTGAATTTATATATGCTTATTCTTTTGTGACCATTTTAGGAGTGTGACCAATTGTGACAACAAATAACATTTACCATTTTTTCTTCTCAGAAAGTTTCTCATGGAACAGAGACTGTTGACAGTTGGGGAAGAATCAAATATTCCAACTGCTCAACTGCCAAGCCTGCAATGTGAGATGTGCAGCCAATCTTTGATAGCATTTGATTGTTATTTAATCACATGATAACAACATGAGAACAGACAATTTTCAGCCTTCAATCTGTACTTCATCTTTACCATTAACTTAACTCATAAAAAGTTATTTCATCACAACTTATCTACCATGTAATATGTTTTAAGTAATAATGGCTTAGGTTACTCTTCCAATGGATTTGTTGCAGAATTATCTCCTTGGCATGTCTGTCTGCAACTTTTGTTCCATATTTTTTCCCAGCTTAGCCCTATTTACAAGGAATAATTCTTTAATAGTTTTCCAACATGTCATTCAAGCTTACGTTTTTGTGATAAAGTGATGGAGAAAGTATGATGGATCAAGGGTTTCAAGGCATGATCTGGTGCTGATTATCTCAAAGGTTCCTTTCAGGTGGCCGTTATTTGCTCTTTTTCTTCTTCTCTTTTTATCCACTCCTCTACAGCCCTCATGGAAGCATTGGTTTGATATCAAGACCTGTCAGATATGTGATCAATTTCAACCAATAAAATATCACAAGGACCCTGGTGCTCATGACTGTCCATTCATTCCCAATGGCAGCACAAAGCAGCATTTTGGTGCAAGGTGCTGGTGATTGCTTGGGTCCGTACTTCAAGAATGGTTGCAGGCCAAGTTTATGTGCAGTGTTTGTGAAGTCTTCCTGACTAATGTGGTGTCGCTGATGAGGGCAAAGATGCTGTCAATGATGAGTCAGTTGAGTTTCCAATGATGCTGCTGAGGTTCTGGATCTGAATCAAGATGTTTATGTTGATCCATGGATGAGTTGGCTGCTCAGACCCTTCTGCTCTTTGGTCTAGACCAGTCGTTAAACTGGGAGGCAGCCTACCCTTTGATCTAGGCAACCCCTCCCCCCGTGTTCAAAATTCCATGGGTGGTCATTGTTTCTTGTCTTCAGCTAGTGAGTCCTATGTATCCCATCATGTTTGAGTCTGCTTTCACTGTTGGCAAGTCAGTTGATCCTCCTCTCACTGTGGATTTTGGAGACTTCTGTTGTATAAAACCTTGCAAAGATGATTTCTGCTTGTATGCCTCCAGATCTTCCTGAATTAAGGATCTGTTGGTTGCAAATACAGTAGTAGGAAAAGACTTGCTGTGATCAGGTTGTGCCCAGGTCACAGGGTCAAGGGGTGCATCCTTTCACAGGCTTTGGTGTGCTTGCTCAGCCCTCAGACCATATCTAAAGCCATTGATGGTCATGGATACCAGAACATATGCAAGTAATTCCTCAGTCTCCTGGGAAATATAATGCTGGAAACTCACCAATCTTCTTCTCTTTCCAATGCAGTTGGCATCCTTGGGTCTTTCCTGCTTTTGAGCTTGGTGCTTCTCTTTCTGTGCCCCTGAGTCTGATGTTTGGTCATGCAGCATCCTGGTGGCCTCTAATCAGAATTTGTCACTGGCTCAGAAGATCTGCGACAGTGGCACCAGTGCCTCTTGCATGTTAGTCTTTCTCCAGTCCACAACATTCTACATCAGCATCATTCCTTTGTCATGAAATCAGAGCTGGAATTGTGAATCTTTGAAAAAACACTCGTGCCCTGAACCTGTAATCTACCACCTACTGCAGGTAATAATCTTTTTTGTGTTTCATGCAAAATCTCCAAAGCCGTACACATCCACTTTCCATTCATTGTTACACTTTGTCTCCTTCTTGTGAGATCACACTCAAAGAAGGTCATCTGCATCCTGATGACTGCATCAAACTGCAACCACTGTATTTACCAGATTCCTGGTCATGTTGTGCCACAGCTCTTGTCACAACAATACATGTCTGGCACTATCTGTGTCAATCATTCATCCCCAGCTCACAACAGCTGCTAGTGACACAATTTATGGGAAACTAAAGCTAGAGCAGGAGGAAGCAGACATTGATGTCACCGTCAAGAAGGATCATTTGGATAATGATGTCTTCAGGTCGGCAGACTTTTGTGTGCACTGTTAGGAACTGAATCAAGCTTAGCACTGAGTGTTGTAGGCACACTCAAAATGGTATAACATGTGCAAGCCGGACTGTGACAAATATGGCTTGTACCATAATGTGAATGGACCTCTTCATATCCCTGAACAATTGCTCATTGACCTTTGGTTAGTTGGAGTGCCATATGCTGTGCAGTTGTGCAACCATCTCTGCAAAACAGATGCTGTCCTCTTTCTGGAAGAATAGTTATCTGGTGTTAAATGACCTTGCTTCAGTCTTCCCCATGTGCATGTTTTTGACTGTCTTGTGTATGTTCTTGACCCTTGTCCCCAAGATGGGAAGAAAATCCCTACATGGGAGAGTTGAACCTGCCAAGGCATCTTTGTTGGGTTTTCATCTCATTATTTGGAGATTATTTTATTAGATCTTAATCCTCACACCCAGCACACTTCACAATAATTCCACATCAGTTTTTATGACACATTTTTTACAGTACCCTCCCTTACCACTGAGAGTGAGTATGACCAGTGACCAATACCTTGAGCAGCTGTTTGAGCTGGCATGGATCTATCTGATCTTGATGCATGGGTAGATCTCCGTAAGAATCATTGGTTCCCCATGTCCACCAATGCTGCCATGATCACTCATTGAATTGACTTAATGTACTCCTGTCTTTGATGTGTCTCTTGATTTGCCCCCCCCCACCATGACTACCACCAACAATATCATACCTCATTTGTTTTCCACTTTGATTCCTGACTTCTGGTCTCCTGTAGTTGGTTTACTTTCCACCCCTGCTCCTTCAGCCATGCCTCCTGCCCATTCTTCTTCCTCACCCATTACTCAACTAGTTGATGTTTTTCCTACTATTCCCAAAGTAGTTGCACAAACATGTTATCTTCACCTATTTTTCCCCTTGCCAGAACATCTCCACTTCCCATGCCTTCTTCCTTGCATTTGCCTTTGATATACCCTTTTTGTGGTCATGGGGATGACTAGAAGAGCTGCCCTTCTGTTGATTACTAGTACACTCAGGGTCACCCAAAAACAGGACTTCCTTGTCACCTTGCCCTTACCCAGAATGTTCTCTTCATTGCAACATCTCGGGCTCAACATCTTCCATCATTTTCAAATATTAGTCCAGGTCATGGCCCCCTCTACTACTCGAGTATGCCATAGTTATCTTCACAATCTGACCTTTCTTCGGGGTGACTGGACACAATTGGGTGAGATGTTGATCAGAGACATTCCCCCCTTTCTTGGCTTATCTCCTGCCTGATCTTTCCAAGATATCAGTTTGTGTCTGTGGCAGATGTCCAAACACATATCCTCTTGGACAGAATTGTTACCAATTCTGCCAACAACTTGGCATATACTCAGGCCTCAACAGACCTCATTCAGAGAAGTGGTGAATCCACAGAGACTGAGAAGGTTAGGGAAACAGTCCCATCAAGAACTACTGTTATCCCTATAAACAAAAATAGAATTCATTGTATTTTCAGCCTTTTAATCTGAAAATTAAGACAGTTAAAAATAATCAGTCCTGATCAATTGAATTACTTTCGGTACAATTTCAATTGCTAACTGTTTCTAACAATTATCATTGATGGAACACACTTTTCTGAACAGTAAGAGCTGTTTGAGGAGGCACTGTTGGGGAGAATAAATCTGGAGTAAAAGGGAGGACTTTCGGTGACCGTTCTTCATTGGATGTTGTTTGAGAAAGGATCTTTTTGAAAAACTAAACATTCAGATAGATGTCTGTTTAGAGAAAGGTTTGGAAGTCTGTTGATAAAAAGAATGAGTTTTGTCTGAATGAATGGCTTTTGAAAAGTCATCATCATCTACATAGGAAAAGTCTTGCGTAATCCTAATCAGAGCACATTTCTCTCAACAGATGACTTTAATCTAAAAAGAGATGTCTTTTTGAAAGTCATTCTGTATGGAAAACATCCATTGAGTATAGTCATTGATTCGGACACAGGTACAACAAAGGATGCTATAGAATAGAAAACTGCTATGAACTCATCCATTCAGAGAAATTCATCTGAAGAGTTTCTTCTCCCTTAGAAATTTAGTATCCACTGCAAAACAACTCTAATTTTATTCACATTTCAAGTAAAAAACATACAAAAATAGTTGGCATGTAGACTATTCTATTTGATTAGTGTTGTACATTGGATCAACAATGATTTCATTGACATATCCACAATAGTTTAATTTAAAAAAATTACAACTATTTCCCTAACCTTCTGAGTTGAAGACTTTGGAATCAAATAGTGACATGTGTGAACTGGTCCATCATGAACCCTGGATGTATGTCCTCCCAAATACATGGACCTTGCACATCGAGATTTTCCCTTGAGTTTTAGTGAAGAAATTTGAGGCCTGCTGCTGTTTTCATAGCAATGCACAGAAAGAGATGTGGATTTCTTTGAGACCTGGTCCTTGGTTGTCCAGCGGACAATGGTTTCAATGATGGTTCTGGCAATGATTTATGAAACATAATTTTGAACTGGGTGACATCACATCTGCTTTGTTCATTCCTCTTTTGGGCCTGATGAACACACTTATGTCCATTAGCCCACCCCCTATTGGATGGAGAGTGACTTGGTACTCAAGCTAATCTGTCTATGACCTTCAAGAGTCCCCTAGGAAGTTCTTTCACTGACAACCTGGAAGCCCAATGGCATGACCCTTCCAAGTTAGATCCATGTCTTCTTGTGGGGAAGTCTATCATTCTTGTGGTCCCATGTGAATAATCATTTGATGTATTCCAGGAATGATGCTGACATTGCTTGCTCAGGCTGACAGCATGTGCATTCGGCATAAGGCTAATGCTAAGGGCTTTCTTGAAGTATGCATTATTCATTCCTCATTGTATGCTGGTTTACATATTAACCCTTTTCAGCCAGGCTTGACCAAGTATGTGATTAAAGCGCTTGGTTTTGAAGTAGTCTTTTCAACCCAATTAGCACACCAGCTGAAGCTGTTCTCCTTTCTAAGGTTGTGAATGATACTCCCACCTCTGGCTCCATCAACTTGACTGCTGTTATTTGGATGCTTCTTTGCCTTGCCGGTCACTTTTGTTTTGATATTGACTATGTAACTCACCAATGTGTGTGCTATACATTCCTACATACTTGTTGCCATGAAGTGGCTCTCATACAAATTGGCTAGCATTTGAAAGTCACCCTTGTTGGAAAGGGATTTTTGAACTCAAATTTGTAACAGAGTAAGTGCACTACTTTGAGTCAAGTCATGTTTAAGGTTTTCAAATTCTTGTTTTCGTCTATTTTTAGAGCTTATGACCAAGACAGTCCATTGAATGTTGTTAGTTTAGTACTCATTAATTAATGGATAAGAATAGATAATCAAATGTATTGCAACAGCTAGATGTAGGAGTTGATACCTAGATTGTCAATTTAGCAGTGAGAAGATTTCAAACATTCTTTGAAGTGAATTGAAGAAGTCACAAATTGAATTATTCCAAAACACTCTGTGTTGACTAAAAATGAGAATGTCCAAGCACAGTTTGAGCAAGATTCCATATTGGGATGGGGTGGCCAATAGTTTCAAAGTGTAAGTATGTAAGTTTGATGATTATGAGTTTGTTGGCATTGGGGATGCAAATGCCCAACTTGATCAGAGTTTGTGATGATTGATGCCACAAAGCCTGAAAACCAGATTTTAATTGAGTTGTACAAGGCAAACAAGAAGTTATGCATGATCATCATGATGGGTTCAGGTGAAAGCCATGGAATTGTCCTTCTGAGCCAGAAAAAATGATGATTATCTAAATGAAAAACAAGTGAGTTCATTGAAAAGGCAAAGAAAGCCAATACGTCCTTTGCTGCAAGCACCATAATCAAACTAGTCAAGGAGCTGGATTGACTCCAACCAAAAGATGCGAGGGATTTCTTATAATGATATTGTTAGAGTGATAGATATGCATGAAGTCTTGCACGTGCTGATGGCATATGAGAACCAGGAAGCATCATATACTCAAGCTGAACAGGCTCGATTTTGAAAATATGTGCAATGATGTGACTGAGATCCAGAGACTCACCTGAAGCTGGAATAAAAGCCGTGAGCACAATAAGGAAGCTCATCTTCCTTCTGTCAAAGGCAGAGGTACGTACTGAGGTAAATGCAGGAACTGCAGGAATTTCAGTTGGTACTGGACCAAAGTGTGCAAGAAAAGCAAAGGGAATCTGCATGGTGGAGAAACAAGTGAAGGCAAAGGGGGCAATACCGGAAGTGGTGTCTCCAATATGAGGTGATATTTTTGTGGCATTGAAGGGCATAATGAAGCCCAATGCCACAAGAAGAGTGCCTGAATGGTGAAAAGACAAGAATGCAAAGGCCGCATCAGCAACATAAAGTGCAGAAATCAGTTTGACATCATTAGGCAATATCAAAGGTCATAATGAGTACGTGCAAGTACAGGACAGAGATTGAAAGGGAGGCTGTGAGAGTGATTTTTGCACTCTAACTCATAAAAGAGTAAGTGCACTACTTTGAATCAGGTCATGTTTAAGATTTTTTAGTCTTATTACAGTTTTGTCTATTTTTGGAGTGCATGACCAAGAAAATCTATTGAATTTAGATAATCAAGTCACTCATTGATTAATGGACAAGACATGTAGTCAATCAAATGTATTGCAACAGCTAAATTTATGAGCTGATACCTAGATAGTAGATTTAGCAGCAAGAATACTTCCAACAACCATTGACAAAGGTATCACCATGTCCCATTCTTCTGTTTCATGAATAGGCTGCTATAATGACACTGACACCAATTTTTCTGGTTTATTCATGAAGATGTGCAGGATCCCCATCGTGCACTTAGCAGGACATAGAGTGTTATATTGGCATTTGGGTATCCTATCATGTGGTGCTTCTGGCTGCAGATTGAAATTGATCTCTCAACATAAAGGTGAAGTATGTGGGCTTGAGTACAACTTACAAAGACTTGCAATCTGTCACATTGGCCATGGTATTGATATTTTGTCCATTATTCCCTGCAAGGTGCATAAGATAATGTTGGAGCCTTGACCTTGGGTTGCCTGGGGCTTTGTCATAGAACACCTTGCTCAACACACAATTCCATCAAGCATCATTGCTTTGGTGAGCATGTAGCAGACTTTTCCCAGGGCATCATGATGGCAAAAATCAATACCTACCAGTTTGGGGGTGTGTTAGAAAAGATCTGACTCATGTGACTTTTGTCCACTTCTGACCTTTGCTGATGGGTTGTCAACCCACCAGAAACCTTGAGAGGGAGTTTTTAGTTGCATCTTGTGGCTCTGTCACATTCCTCTTTTGTTCTCTTTTTTATTGGTTTTGTGATTTCCTTCATAGATTCTATTGTTGCGGTCTGTTCATTGTTTGGTCTACCTTATATCCATACATTGATCAGCATATTTAGACTTGTTCTGACACACAAATTCTTCCATTCTGATTATTTGTCTTCACTCTCACTGATACTCTTTAAACATACTTTTACTTTGTTTTTGTTGATTGTCACCTGGTTTCCTAGGCAGGAAATTAATCATAATTTAATTTTTATTACAATTATGAATTAGATTCTTTTTTTCTATTGCATTAACTTCATCTCTTGACTTCGGCAGTATGTATTGACCTCACCAACAGGTGGAATTCTGATAGCAAGAGGTTTATAGTTGTGTCAAGGAAGTTGTTTTGTGAGAATTCAGGAATAGCCATTTAAGATTTTTTCCAAAGCAGGGGAAGATTTCTTGAGTGCATTTTAGTAAAGTAATCAATGATTGGTATAAACATTTTGTAGTTTTCTCATAGAAAGAATAATTACTCTAGTGAAGTTGTACTGAGTCTGCCACTTGGCTGTACACATGCACAATAGGTGAGTCACAAGGTTGGCATCATCCAAGGGTACTATCTTCTTCGTAGCTTGGTTAGCCTTTGGGCTGAAGTACAAGCACAAAAGCATAACGAGGTAACTGTTAAGCTGTTCCATGAACTAAAATTGAGTTAAAGAACAAAATTAATTTTGATGTCAAGAAGAATGAAAATTCAAAACACTTGTAACAAAAATCAATTCCAAACTAATTAATTTGAATACAATAAAGTCAAAAATGTCCAAAAATCAAAAAAAATCTTGCGACAAAAACAAAATGTCCGAATTGAAAAATCACAACAATAATCAAACTATGACAAGAAAATTTCAAAAAATCTTGCAGCAAAAAAATCACCCACAAAGTGGACAACACCTAGAACACTAAAGGTGTTCCCAGTGACATCTTCATGGTCAAAGACCACAAAAATAATACAAGCAACAATGAAGACAATATGGTCATGGACCACTTTGGCATTACGGCATTAACAGCCATCACGGAACCAGCAACTGAAAGTCAATCTTTAAGAGCAAACAAACAACCTCTGAAATGTCACCTCAGTAACAAAATAAGAGTCCTACTGGATGCAGGGTCCAATCAAGACCTTTTCTTCATAGAAAAAGGAAAAAAACAAACCTTTTCCCCTACCTGCCTAGGCAGGTGCCAAAGTCTTGGCATACGTCAAATGGGAGCTTCCAGATAACTGGAATTGAAAAGATCAGATTAAATTCATTGCTTATTCTGTAAGCAGGGAGTATTTTTAACAACCGGATATTGTAGAGAATGACTCAAATGCCATGATCAAACCAGGGTTTGACCTCATTCTGTGTAGTAATACCATGAAAGAGTAAGGAGTTGTCTTAGACTTTCAGACAAGAGAGGTAACACTGGATAAAATCTTACTGCAGTTGAGAGACATCAACAAATAAAGAACGCAAGCTCAAATTGAGGAGTCTTGGACTGTAAATGACAGCATCTATCAAGACATGTCCAAAGAACTGCAGAGCACACTTGAGGCCACCAAGTGCCTCTGTCCTAAGCCAAATGTTGGTGTAGGTTCTAACTGGTGAGAAACCAAATCAGCAGCCCTACTAGATGTTGATGGACAATAGCTAGTAAAAAATATCAGTAGTGATTGGTGCTGTGTGATTGTGTGGGTTGTTGCCAAATTGGTTTTATGAGGTTAACAGAGTATAAAAATAAATTGGTGATAAAACACAATTATCATGCATTCATCATGTAGATGTGCATGATGAATATTTTTGTAGTATGCTTCTACAAGTGTCCTACAGTAGGATGAGGTGGTGTGTAGAAGTCTACACAAACTTGGTACATGATTTATTACCAAAAAAGATGTGTTCTGAAGGGAACATATCTTTCTGGACTGATACCTCATTTTTTGAATGGTCTGTCCATCATCCGCTTTTTATTGTTGGCTGTTGGTCTGACCATTGTCTGCTGGTCTGGCCATACTCCCTCCAATGGACACATCCCACCTGGAAGCTGTGTGCGTGTTCTGTGCATGTTCTTGTGTTCCTCCTATGCATGATGATTTGTGGTCCAGGGTTTGATCCCCTGACCTCACAGCACAATCTTTTTGTAGGTCCAGGGTTTGATCCCCTGACCTTGCAGCACAATCTTTTTGTAGGTCCTAGGTTTGATTCCTGGGCCCAATTGCCTGTTCCAGGCCCAAAGTATCCTTGACCTGTGTCACTTGCTCCCACAAATGGAGCAACAGGTGGCACCGCAAACAAAAGACACTATTAGAGCTAAAAAACTTGCCTTCATGACTGGTGGCCCTTGCTGTATGGGGAAGTAGAAGGGAATCTACTTGTGTGACTAAAGCGTAGTTTGTGAAGAGTGGGGAAATAAATTCTTTACATTTAACCATGGTAGGGTGTAACTCTTCTATTGCTCAGACATTCTGATTTTGTTCCACATTGAACCCTGATTATTACATTCATATGAACTGATGTGATGGTCCAAGGGTCATTGTCATATCTGCTTTCTGTTTTGTGGAGAATACCATCTTTACACACATTATCACCAACACTGTGATCCCAGTTGACATGTGTTTTGTCTTTGCGTCTTGTGTTCCTATCAGTTTGATGTTGCCTGTAGTCCCATATTTTGTTCCAATTGGCTATTAAAGGTATGTCAAATAGCATATTCCTTCCAAAAAGAGCTACTCCTGGTGAGGCTTTTAGTACTTTGTGATAGGTTGAGCAAATGGCACATGCAGCATTTGTGAGAAAATCTACTATGTCACATTCACTAACGCTGTTGGTCATGTCAATTTCAGCCCATGATTGTTTGATGCAGATGCTTAACATGTTTTTGCTTGTGGTTTCCTGACACTGTTTGGCTTACACTGTAACCCATATGATTCACATAGGGTCTCGAAGTGAAGCTTAAATTCATTGTCATAGACAATGTATTGACTATGTGGGTAATGACAAAACAAGTTCATGTCAATTAGTGACCCTACTGTGGTTGATGTTTTATCAAAGTGAGATTCTTTCTTCTGTTTATGTGTGCCTAGGCCCATGCTCCCATGTGTACCCATGGGAATATCATGCTCACTTAGCTGTGATATCTGCAGCTCCATGTTTTCACCAACTAGTTGCTGGATCTATCATGGTTACACACATAAAGTCAATTTGTGTTCCATCCTTGCCCTTGAGGGTGTATAGTCTAATTAGGTCCACACATACTGCCTCCCAAACGGTGGTGATGTCTAGCTTAGCAGGTAGTTTACCATACTTGTGCTTTTGCTTCTTGTTCACCTGGCAACTGTGACCTTTTTGACATGTGATTGGGTGGTATGTTGCATACCATTCCAATACATCACACTGCAAAGAGTTTCTTTGAGATGAATTGATTCTGAATGCTGGAGGTAATGATGATACCAAGCAACCACTCAATCTTGGAGGTCCTTAGGAATTACATGCTTGCCATCCTTGCATAGGACTTTGATGTTCTCAACTAGCTTGGAGGAATAACCATCCTGTGTGGTCAGTGTTACTAGTTTTGCATCGTTTGATTACAATTCTGCTATCTCTCTTGCTGTCAGAGGATAGATAGAATTTTCTTTTCTGTGATTGGCAAACACAAAGTTCACAGATTCTGTGTTATTTGCCTGGATGAACCAGTCTCTTTTGTTGTTTTGGTGTATTGACACCAGCACTGAGTAAAGGTCATCCAGTTGTCCTGTCATTTGAGATTGGACCATGATCCAATGGAGAGATGGCATCAATAAAAACAGTGTTGTGGATCCCTTTGATATACTCAATGGTGGAGGAAAATTCCTCTAAGAGCAATCTTCAGCAGTAAACTTGATCAGAGGTTTACCATTGAGCATCCTGCATTAGATTTTTGTGGTCCATGTAAACTTTAAAGTTTGACCCCATAGCATGACTTTGAACTTGTTTCCACTGAGGCAAGTAGTTCTTGTTTGGTCACACTGTATTCTTGCTGTGCTGGGTTCAGTTTTCTGCTGAAAAATGCCAGCAGACTGTTGTTTTGAGTAATGACAGTTCCTAGTTGGAACTTAGAACTGTCAGTATAAATCTCAAATCTCTGTGAATAATCAGGGTAAAACAGTGTTGTGGATCCCTTTGATATACTCAATGGTGGAGGAAAATTCCTCTA
>JALLPD010001004.1:0-13375 GCA_036940065.1 Cyclotella cf. meneghiniana
AACGAAACATTAATTTTCATCACATAAATTTAATACGAATTTTGGCAGCCACCCACTAGCTTCACACAATACAATAAAAATAGAATTATGTTACATAATTAGAAAATATGCACAAAACAGTGCTCAAGTGGGAAATTTTGCAGAATGTTGCATGGTATGTGAACAAGTGTTGACTATGTACCAGCTATGTACCATATCTTTTGTACTTTTGGTGATTTTTGCAATCCGCATTTTAGGATAGCTTCTCCCTATGGTACTTTCAAATCATCAATTTAGGATGCAGCCATGGACGGGGCACTCTCCACTTTGCATCCATGGGTCATTCTCTCCTCGCCATTGACTATTCTACCGCAATGTTACAGCATGCCAAACGACTGATTGTTCTGTACAGTGCACACCTCCTTCAATTGGAAATGAGTATGTGTCGTGATGTGTCAGTCGATGAGTCCATTGATGGAATGTGGGCCAATGCTAGGACGTGTCGTTTTCCCAAGGACCTAATGAAGGAGGTATTGATTGGATTGTATCCCATGATGAAAATGGGAGGTGTAATTCATTTCAATCTCAAGATTGGATCAGACACTCAGGTTGGGGTTGCAGGTGAGGTCTTTCAAGTGGATCGTTTGTATCAACACCACGAAGATGGGGACTCGGGTGACAATAGTGATATAAGACTCAAGTTGTATTCAGTTTGATGCTATTTTGAATGAAATGGGATGGAATATTCCGGAAATGGGAAAAGGCAATCCACCTCGCATGTCCTATTCTTCACTTCCCCTCGCAATTTCCTGTTGGAATTGGAGTTTTGGGAAGAGGAGTTAGAGTCTGAGGTAGAGCTTCTGGCTGGGGTGGAGCCTTTGGCATGGTCGTTGCCGCGATTTGTATTCCGCCAGTTGTCAGGGCAGTCTTTCCACTGATGTGCTCCGTCATGTTTTCTGCAGGGAGCTGCATCTCTGCTTTCTCTGTTGCTGTTGGAGTTGCTGTTATTCCTCAACCTTGTGCTGTTGCGATTGTCTTGATTGTCGCGATTGGCATTGGCTTCTCTCTTGAGGAAAGTGGTGATGTTGCGACAGAGTTCGATGATGTCATCGCTGTCATGTAACTCTTTGCCGCCCTTGTCGTAGAATCTAAGGCTAGCAGCCATCTTCAATGTGTTGGGGATGACTTGTCGTGCCATTTCTCGCATCGAGAACTTGCCCACTTCTTCGCCGAGTAGTTCAAGATCGTTGTTGATTTCGAAAAGTTGTTCTACCACGTTTGTGTGGTCGTGGCCGTCGTATTTCAGGTCCCCGAATTCCATCGCATCGTGCTGCTCTTCGATGGCTTCTTTCCCGAGGTACTTCGAGTTGACCTTCTGAATCAACCTTTTAAATTTCTTGCGCTGAGCATCAGACTCAGCGGCACCATGGTTGCGGACTCCTTCGACGATGTCAATCCAATATTTTGCGCATCGTCCTTCGTGTGCTCTTCCTCCGATTTGGCAGAGGACTTTCCACCTCCCATTTTTGAACAGGTTGTAACGATCGCCGATTGCAAGTCATTGCTTTTCAAATTTGACAAGGAGTTCGGCCGGATCACCGTCGCGGATGTAGATGTACTCCTTGATGTCATTGCCTTCGCTATCCTTGAACAAGGCCTTGATCGTGTGCTCGCTTCGATAGGCATGCTTGATTTTGAGGATGGCCTTCGATTGTCTTGCGGAAGACTTCTGACCTTGGTTCTTTCCTTGATTCTTGTTCCTGGCGTCACTGCCGCTCTTCTGTGCTCGGTCGTTCTTCGTCATTGTTGTTGTCGTCGGGGTCGTGGAGGTAGAGGAGTTTCTATTCTTCGTCGAGAGACTCTAGTTATTTTGATCAAAATGTCCTATTCTCTTTGGACTTAGAAAAGTAATTGGTATGGTAGTGATAATCAGACAGAACTGAATTACGAGCTATTGCTAATCGAAAGTAAGTTTCGAAATAATATAAAAATAGAAGAAAGAGTTCTGTCAAACTACGTCATAGAACTGCACAGGAAAGTCGCAAAAAAACGTCACATCCAGAATAAAGATCTCATATCAGCAAAGAAATCCAAGACTACAATGTCAATGGCATCAGTAAGATCTGATCAACTTCGAGTATGCAACACCAAAACTCTCATGAATAATGAGACATTGGCAATGACCACTACCTCCGCTGTCTGTAAAAAAATTAGAATTGATGTAGGCCAGACTTTAGTGTCGATTAATGCCATCGTCGCTTACTTCAATGATCACATGACACATCACGAGAAGCCTGCATTTCAACAACAACGAGAGGAATCGATCACTGTTTCCTGCGGTGCTCCGTGTTTCAACAGGACAATTATACGTAAGTTTCTTTTTCGTTTCCTTCAGCGCTCGAAAAAACACAAGGTAATAAAGATCAAGAGTGACGAATTTGGCTTTCTTCTTTACCAACGTAAAGCGAGATCGGGAGTTCTATTCGTCGTGCGTAGGAGACGACCCGGTAAGATCGATACAGGCGTCGAGACTTATTTTTGTGCCTTGGCAGCTTCAGCGACAAGAAAGGCGGACTTGGATGTGCTTTTCTTCTAGCGCCAGTTTGATCAGCTTCAGAAAAAAAGCCATCAGAACTGCTTCGTCTCATTTGGATTGCTTTTCAGTTCGACTTGCTATGGGTTGCGGCAAAGTTGTAACTGTGAATCCCATGATAGTTGAGTTGAAATAAATTTAGACGTTGTATGTGACTGTGTCCTCATTCATGATTGCCTCAATAAGTTATCAATCGCTACAAATTCTTTTTTTATGATGTTTTGACTTAGTCGTTTTCAAAATTAATGTTTGAATTGAGAACATAACGACAATTCTAGATGTAGAAGTGTTTTTGTCCACTCAAATCACCGTAATATCTTGACCAGTACATCGCCAATTTTGAATATTTTTTGAACTGACAGGTCCTGAACACGTTTGAACTGTTGGCTGCGAAACAACCGTACCAGTATGAGTCGGAAAAAGCCCAAAAATCATTCATTTCACCATGCTCTTTGCGATTGTGACACTTTCTAACAAAAAGACCCACGATGATTGCCGCGACCGTCGTATCATCAGAAAATAATCATCAACTGTTAGCAACTGACCTTAAACGATATGTTTGCCTTGAAATCATGTAATGCGGGATAGGGGTAGTGACAATGCAGGTAGCGAGGGGGAAAGTAATATCAGCTCTCTAGGTCAGGGTTGAAGTCTCGGATCTGCATAATATAGAATATTTCTCCAGAAATATCATGCTAGCAGATTGAGTTATTGTCGCCCCCTTCCCGAAGAAGGCGCTGAGGCATGCTATATCCTAACACTCTATCATAGTCGGAGAACAAAGGGTCTGTTGGAAACAACCACGTCAGTCGTAACCCGATGCCAAAAACATCCTCTAGCCTAATAGGGCGCTCATCTGACAAAGAGTAGGATTCCCTCGCTTTGATTCTATCTATAGTTCCGGTTCCCGTCATCAAACCATAGGTTATGTTTCTTTGTCAAGAATGAAATACACGACACGCCGATGAGCATCGTGGCATCGGCTACGAAATGAAAAACATACGTGTCATCGCATGACTTACGACAGCATGGATGACGTAAATAGTAAAGAGAAGACACAAATAACTGTCATGAATCGGACCAAGTGAACGAGCATCCCAAATTCACAAAGTTCGTCTCGGCATAAAAAGTAATTGAAACCGAAAATTAATAGCGCAAATGCACTTCAAAAATTCATTATCAGTTGTCACCATTGCATTGAACACTAGTTTGAAATAGAGGGTTCATTCATACAATTGAAAGCTCACCTTCCAATCCATGTATATACTAGAAATAGGATGAAACTCTCTGTCGATCGTAGGTATGGGGCAAAAGGTGTTATTTCATCGTCACGTGATTTCCAATAATAAGTAGTGAAGTCTCAACTGCATCGCTTACTAGTGTTCGATGAACCGATGCTTCGTCAGAAGTGAAAAAGAGCAAGGAAACACTTAGCAAAACAAAGAATCAAAAGTAGTGCCAGTTTAATATGACAACTCACCAGTTATTCATCCAAGGACAATGATGATCCATTCTTGATACACACCTGTTACATATCCGACAATGATGAGATCCTGGTGGTTTGTAGCTTCGACAAGTACTTGAAAATTGAATTGGTGAATGACAGACGGCATCAGCATTGCATGAAGATGCAATCAAAATAAATGTTGAGTTTTGTGTTCATCCACCCACCTACACATTGCATGGACCTCATTTCGTCTGCCTGCAGAGTCGACTGGCACAGCACATTGAGGAATTGCACCAGGATCTGTCAGGAGCATCGTGGAGAGATACCAATACAATGAGTACTTTCAATAAAATGTGTTTTATCCGCAATTGGTCGTTTCCAACAAACCTGTAAACATAGTCTTTGCATGCGATGCCAAAGCGAGGGCGCACACCGTACAATAAAGCATGGCTAGAGTGCGCGATAATCGACCAGCCTCCGCCAGCAGAGTTATTGTTATTCCTGAGTATGCTGTGGCGACAGATATGGAACAATAAATAAAGAATTGAAAAAGTATATGGTGAACATGGATTGATAGGCATTGGATTTCCACTGTACAAGATTCAGACACCGTACCAATAAGTATGACCACTGAAATGCAACAAAAGAAAAGCAACACTGTTGAATTTGCAACACAACGCAAAGTTTAAAACATACTTGTGGTAACACACCAATTAACGACATGATTGTCCCCGGTGGATCATTTCGAACCAGCCATATTCCATCCTGACGTTAATGACAACGCAAAGAAAGAAATTTAGGCTTCGATGGAAATCACTTCCAAATGCAGCGAAAACGAAATTTTGACAAAAAGACACACCCCTTCGTCGGTTCCAAATGTGCAAGACCAACTTTGATCATTGGTATCATCAAAATAATACTCGTGGTCGCTACATGTTTCGTCAAATCCAGCATCAATGGAAGTGTTCAACGCGGTGACAGAGTTCACGTTTGATGGTGGTGAATGTAATGTATATTGGCATTGTTTGATCCAAGGTTTATCTTCGTTGTCGTCAGATGTGTCCGCCTCTGTCGATGCATTCGCCATGGTGTCAATTCAATCGAAGAGGAATGTAAAGAAAATTTTGAGACTCTGTGGACGAAACGTGTTTATAAAGAGTCGGCGTTGCCGGAGCCATCGTACTCACCCACCTGGCTTGCACTCTGTTGCGCCCCTCTGCGTCGCGAACGTAAAGTAGGAGCTGCGCCAGCGCTGCTGCTGTTTAATGGATCGTCATCGTGATCGATGCCGCCGAGACGGTGGGTTGTGAACCCGTGGATTTGATCCGTGGATGGCGATAACAGAGGCGCTTGCTCCTGGTGGGCAATATCGGTGTAGGATGATGGATGTTGTCCGGTATTGCCCTCGATTTCGTCGGTGGAACTCATCATGGTTCATGGAAATATTATTCGTTGACAATTGCCAGCGTTGGCCAAGGTTGCCTTTACTAGTGTTTGGGTTGGTCTGCTTGTTGAGTGAGTGTGTTTCGTGAGTGTGTTGCCTGTGTGTTGCGTACGATTCAGGTACGATTCGTATAGTACAGATTCGTACAATCAACAAAAATTCCATATTGTACCATTCCGATAAAATGGTAGGGTATTGTACCATTCATATTGCCTCTATTGTAGTGGATATATAGTATATCATATTATATGGTATTGTACCTTATGGTACCGACATTCTTTTCTTGTAAGTGGGTAAGTGCTGTCTACCTCTGTCTACAATACTACCACACTTGGCACTTGACATGAGCAGGGGTGCTCTTTGTTGTCCACTATATCACCAACGACCCTCCACCGACCTGACCAACGACAACAACAAGAACAACAACAACAACCCAGCCCGATCTAGCTTATCATGCAAATCTCGCTCCCCTGCATCAAAACAGCACTTCTCTTTACGGCTGCCTCCGCTCTTCCATCCTCCATACTCACTCGTCACTCTTTCTCCATTACCCATTCTTCGTCCCTCGCCCGCCAAACAATGACAAAACACTCCTCCACTTCTTCGGGCTCGGGCCCTTTTCCCGAACTATGCGTCTTCGATCTAGACGCCTGTTTCTGGGATCAAGAAATGTACACTCTATCGCACATACCGCAACAGACCCATGTCGTCCGCGGAGAATTGATGGGACGAGGCGAAGGCGTGGTCGGCGTCATGTCCGGTCGAGAACGAATCTCTTTGCATAAGGGCTCCTTGTTGGCGCTGCAGGCTCATCATGACGGGGAATACCCGGGGATGAAGGTTTGTTTTGCTTCGTCGGCGGATACGCCCTTGGCGGAGAAAATTGGGAGAGGTGAGGGTCGAACGACATTGGATGACATTCATGAATTGGTTTCACGACATTTGTGTGTTTTCTCTTTGTTCTCATCTTTTTCAACAATCAATCATTGAGAAGCTGCCCTGAAATTATTGGAAGTGGTTCCGGGTACCACTGTTTGGGATTTGGTCGTTGAACGAGATTGGAATGGGATCGACGTGAATCAAATTGGTAGACAGCCTCCCTTGTCAGCCAACAAGTCGGCTACACATTTTCCTATTCTGAGAGAGGTAACCAAGATAAGATACGATAAAATGTTGTTTTTCGACGACTGTATCTGGGGAGATCACTGCGGTCAAGTGGAACGAGCGTGCAAAGAGCGTGACAGTGGTAGAGGAGTAGTCACTGTTCGGACGCCTTATGGTCTGCGTGTAGAGGAGTGGCATGCGGGACTTGGTAAATATGCAAAGTTGTTCCAGGAATAAATACAATGAAATACTTTTAATTGGACTATTGTCCCCAAAAAACTAATAAACCTGTACACCTACGGTACTTATTTTGGAACCTACCGACGTTTGAATGACAGAGTTGGTGCTGATAGACCTGATGATGTGTTAGAGCTGCTTCCAAGAGACCCAAGCAGTTTGGCACGCGCAGCTTCTCTCTCCCTCTGCAACGCTTGCAGCTCAGCTTGCAGACGCTCTGCTTCCGACTTATAGGAACTCATTGATTTTAATTCGTTTTCTTCATTTGGTTTTTTGTAACTGCCAGCTAGAGGATCAGGCATATTCCTCCGCAAGTGTTCTGGGATTTCAACCGGTTTTTGTTTTTTCACTGTATCTTCGCTATATGCGATTCGGGTTTTAAAGTTAACAAATCCGCCTTTCTTGCCTTCTTGACATTCCAATTTCTACAATGCAGGATAAATAATATGATATTGTCGAGTAGATGAGATAACATTGTTCAAGATGACCTCAAACATGCAACACTCACTTCATACTTGCTGAGCACACTAGACGCCTTAACGAACCCGTTCTTTTTCGGTTAGCCACTTGAAAAATCATCTCTGACATAATCCGTAACGCCAAGAAGGCCATCGTCAGTTCCGAGAAAGCCATCTGACTCGTATTCGTCATCTTGACTCTCGTCCGATGCCAACGGATTGTGATGGAATGGTATCTCGTCCCGTGTCAAACCATTTCTTCCTGTATGAATCAGGCGCTGAGAATTTATCACTGCAGACATGCATTCTGCGGCTTTGATATCAGCTTCAACTTTATGCGGATTTTTGCAGTAATCACAAGTCTTGTTGCATTGTGTTTGGGGGTCAAACTTTTCAGCAAAGTGTTCGAGAACATGTTTTCTCCGACAACCTGGCTTGGTGCAATAGTCGATCATTCTCTCCAATTCAACCATTCCGTGGTCTATTGATCGTGGTCTATATCCATCGCCAGCCCCTCTCTTTTGTGCCAAGGACTCTGAAGGATATCAGAAGGGATAGACATTAAGCAATTCATGGAATCAAGCACAGAGTAAGAGGTGGGCGAGGCGTACCTGCTTTCTTTTTTATGATGAACGCAAACTTTTCAGCATCGTCCTGAGCCGAAATAAGTAAGATGTAAACAGCCTGCAACTATGAAATAATGTCATTTTCAGGCCTTCGCTTACTCTTGAATAATAAAGAATCGAGAGTGCCGGTTTGCCGTCTCTGCCCCCTCTCCCGGACCTGAAGTGGTAAAGAGTCGGGATCAAAGTTGTTAGCAGTTGCATTTCAAGGTGGTGTCTTTAAATGCAATTGATCTCACTCCTGGTAGAAGCCTTCAAGAGATTTCGCCATCGTCCAATGTATGACATAACGAACATGAGCCAGATCAATACCCATTCCAAATGCAACAGTGGCAACACAGATACGTATAGTACCGTCAGTCCATTTTCGCTGAGTTTCTTCCCGATCAGAATCTTTGAGACCAGCATGGTAAGGAGCAGTCACTAATCCAGTCATCTGTAACGAAGTGACAAGACAGTCTATCAAGATGAAAGGACCAGTAGAATTGGTCTTCGGCAGGACAGAGATAAGATAAAATCACCTTCGATATCCTTGCAGCCAATGATACGCAATCTTCACGCTTATGAACGTATACGATACCGCTGCACGGCTCCTTCTCCTTTCCCGCAATTTCATGCTGCTTCTGTATCACTTTGGTGAGATCTAACAATGCTCCTTCAACCGCTGTCGCGTTCTGAAACAAAATGAAACGAAAGATTTGAGTACAGATAGACCAAACCCTTAGCTATTGCTGCTGTAATCGCACCAAACTGTCTTTGAACCGCACTACAGGCAGAAAAAGTCATAACAAGTGACAATGTTAGATATGAGTTGCAAGTCTAATTGTGAGTAATCAAAACTTGCCTTCGTAAAAAATATTTTCACGATTGAAGGTGCCCATAATACAGGGTGCGCTACTAATGTCAAGGCACAAAACATCTCGAACGTCTTGAATGACCTTTGATGTTGCTGTTCCCGTACCTTTATGGCGGATGCAAGATGACTAGTAAGGTGGAAAATTGCTCATCATACATTCTTTCTCATGCAAGACTTACATGCCATCACGGGAATATCAGGAAAAGATTCTCGCAACCAAGAAAGATCTTTGTACGCAATCCGAAAATCATGACCCCAAGTCGACACGCAATGAGCTTCATCTATGGCGATCTGGAAGAGCCGATTACACGAATAAAGCTTGTTGAGTGTAGACCTGAACTTTTCGGTTTTAATAAGCTCCGGTGTACAATATAGCAACTGTATTGGTGTCACTGGCGGCTCTGCTTGACTGGTGACCTTTGACTTCCCCTTTGCTGCATCGTTCTTTTCAAGCCGCAGTCGTTTCAATATCTCCGACTTTTCCGAGGCCGTTTGACTGCTACTAAGACATGCCGCGGTGAACACTCCCTTTTTATGCAAATTTCTCACTTGATCGACCATGAGTGCAATCAGTGGACAAACAACTATCGTCACGAAGGAGTCTTCGGCGCGGACTTGGGCAGTGCTCCCATTTGCTACTAGAGCTGGAAGCTGGTAGCAAATAGATTTCCCGCTTCCAGTGGCCATGATGATGATTTGGTTTGATCGTTGGAGTGCTCTTTGGACAGCAACTTGTTGTAATGATCGGAGAGAGTGATGTCCAAACGTATTCTTTAGGATGGAAGTTGCTCGTTTCATGAGAGTTTCGATCGAAACGGATCGAGGATTTTTTTTATCGTAAAATTCGGTCAACCGAAGAGTGTTCCCTTGGATCTCATTTATGTAGCTTGCGCCGGTCTTTTTCTTTTGGCCTTCTTCTTGATGATTCTTTGACCTTGAATTTTGATTGCAATTAACAGAAGCAACATTATGGTGGACCAACTCCGCTTGTTTGAGAGGTCTCTGTTTCACGCTGTCCGAGTTACATTTAGCTGGTTCCATGTTGACTGACGCGACAGGCTCCGATTTTCTACGATTCAATGGTATGTTTGACTTTGGTGGTAAATCATTTACGTCGTCATCGTCAGAAAGTATTTCCAGCACAGACTGATCATTATGTTGAGTCTCTCGAAAATGTATTCTCGCCACGGCATTCAAATTCGTCGGATCCTTGATTCTATTGCTTTTCATGTCAATGTTTGATATGGCTTGTTTTGAAGTATTACATTCAACTGCATCTTTTGTCACTTTGGCACTTATGGCCTCTGCCCTTGATGCCCGACCATCCGCATTCCTTGAATCCCTATTGTTTCCAAACAAACCCCCTGTCCCATTCAACTTACGACGTCTGCTTCGATTCGATTCCATATCCGATGGCTGCCGTGTATCCGCATAATCCTCCCCCTCGTTACTCGCCCTACGCTTCCCATTGCGAGAGGAACAAAAATCTGTGAGATCAATCACGGCCGGTGGTGCGGTGCGGCTTCTACCGCGAGCGGTGTGGCAAATGTGACATTTTGAGGATGTGGAGCTGAGGTTGTGGTAAGAGCAAGCTGTGCATGCCCACATGTTGAGGAGTGAGATAGCGGCGCTCTTGTGAGGCGACGGCGGCACGGAGATGGGACGGAAGGTCCACAGAGTGAACGGAACCTTAAGTGAATTGCGTGTTTGCTGTCATTGGGTCCACTATGGTACCGTTTTGGTTTGGTACATACTCTCAGATACTCTCTATCGGTATTGTACGCAGGTACAGGTACTTTTATCCTCTTAAATCTATATAAAAAACATTGATCAAAAGAGAGCATACGAGAATACCCTGTCGGTTATCTTTCCGAGATCCCAAGAAAGCGAGTCAGAGGAATTACCGTTGTCGTTAATCTCTTACAAATTCTTCATTTTAGCGACGCCTTACGTACGACCAAAAATCTCTCTTCCTTCATTCACTCGCTCAAAATTTGAATCCGTCGCCACCACCATCGCCATCGCTGCTCATAATCACACAACGCTAGCAGCTCTATCCAACGAGGCGGTTTCTTCTAAAATGATCCCTGCTGACAATCAAGATTGTATGGACTTGGACAACAACGACATTCGAGAGCCCTTGAGCGTGGCGGTTTCTGTCGAGTACGAAGTGTGCGAAGCAACGGTGCCAATGGAGGAAGCAGCGACAGAGGCCCTTCCGACGGTGAAGGAGGGAGAAGACTCTCTTCAGGAGGTTTTGGACACATTTTCAGACATTAATGAAAGTGAGCCAGTAGAACCGAATCGACATGAACCTGTAGAATCTGACAGAAATCAGCCGGTCGAGTCGGATGAAAATGAGCCTGTAGAATCCGATGAAAATGACCCTGTGGAATCCGATGCAAATGATCCTGAGGAATCGGATGAAAATGAACACGCAGAAGCGGATGAAAGTGAACCTGTAGAATCGGGAGAGGCGTTAGAACCTGCACAAAGTGGGCAGGAGTATTCGGGGGAGCAAGTGGAAGACGAGTGCGTCAATGAATCTGATGCAGTCGAGGAGTCGTTGGAATCCGAAACGGAAAAGAGAGATCAGGACACTGCGGGGGAAGAAGAACAAGCTGCTGACGCATCCGAAGCCGAGACAGCGTTGGTGCGAAAACGCCGTGGGAGGCCCCTCGGGAGACAAAATTCTCTGCCCAGTCTCAAACGAGCCAAGATTGAGTCTGAGGGGATTGACGACATCAGCTGGGAAGATCTCATGGGTCACATCCAGTGGAGACTGAATGGAATGGACTCTGATGAATGTTTCCTCAAGGCGATGGAGATCACCATGTTGGCTCGAAGTGAGGTAGAAAATCGCAGTCAGCATCTAGTAAATGCCTTTGACATGATGCCCAAGGGGAAATCCACATCCTTGCCCGTGCCCCCGCCCCCTCCATCTGGAACGAATGCAGTTCCAACCGTAGCTGCTGTTCCTGGGGCTTCGCAGGACACTCTTGAACGATGGATGGCGAAGTATCTTGAATTGAAACAATTTCAACGTTTGAATGGCCATTGTGATGTTCCGTTCAATCAGCCAGCATACGAAGTCCTTGCGAAATGGACCCTCTTCCAAAAGCAACACCAATCGAACTTGAACTCCACGCAAAAGCATCTTTTGAACAGCATCAGATTTCAGTGGGGGGGCGAGAAAAGGACCAGTCCCACCACTGACAAGGAGACCGTAGACGTCACTGTCACCAAAGAGGAAAAAGTTACCTCCGCTAAAGAATTAAAGGCCCAAGTCAATCAAACCAAGGCAGAAAAAGAATTCTCCAAACAGAAACAAGTGAAAATGCAGCGCACAACCAAGTATCGAACCGTTGAATCGGTACCCAGTATCAAGATGGAACCGCCCCTCCCACCAAAGTGTGAGAGTGACGAAGCCTCCATCCTTGCGGAAGTTCCTATGTTCTCCAGCCTTGTGAATTTTCCGAATGCTCGCTATTTTGGGAATTGTGTCATGTGTGATGAGTCAGAATTCCCCGTTCCGAAGCAAAACAAGGGCGTTTGTAACAACTGTGATACGGCGGTCTGGATTTTCACGGAGACAGGGTTGCAAATTAAGTGGTGTAAGGGATGCAAGAATTTTAAGAAGTGGCTTGACTTTGGGGCAAAGGTGAGCATTTTCTGATCTGCGGTGTAATTGGACTGTGTGTCTGTATTTGCAAAGATTTTGCGATGAAACCTCACAGCGCACCTTGATTATAGGGTTACTCTTCCAAATGCCAGAGCTGTCGAAGTCTTCAAGCGCAGAGGTATGCCCTGTCTAAGAAAAAGGGGGGCACAGGAGTTCAAGAGACACGTTAAAAATGCGAGAGTTTACGACCACACCTGAGAAGGAATTGCCTATTCTTAGTTGTTTAGCTCAATTCTATGTAAAAGACCTACTACTCCTATGACTGCCTCGTAGATGATCAAACTTAACCAACAATGTTAGTGTACCCTGACAAGTCAATCACTCTCCTGTGGCTTGTATCATCCTAGTGTCCACTGTTTTGCTTTGTGCCTATTCCCTTACCTCTTGAGAGGAACTCCTCCTACACAACAACCTGGACATTCTGGTCAACTCTTTTATGGTCCTTAACAACTTTTAATAAAAATTGAGTATTGAAGTTAGGCTGTGATTTAGTTCGGCCAATATACCAATAGTGAATAGCATTTTGGGCGATATTTGATTTTTTTGCTGTTCACTATTGACTAAAAATCAAGATTTATTTGTTTGAATCTAGAAAATTTTTAATAGTGAACAGTCCGATGGTGCAATAGTGTGTTCAAAAAGTGCGAGAATAATTTATTTTCATTTAAAAAATCAATTTTCAGCAGCTTCCATCGAATGTCCAAGGGATGTTTTTGTGAGAGAAATTCGGACCGATGTGGCACTCTCTGTCCTCTCTTGCAGTGGTTGTTATCTTGACCTCTTCCAATGCGAACAAGTTCAAGTCCGCCTCTTGCAATATCAAGCCGGCAATGCGCTTGACTTGACTGACTGTTGCCGTGATGGCTCTACAAATTAACCAATTAATTTATTTTGTAAAGTTAATTAATTAATTAAGTTTCAAGTAAGTTATTTGATTAATCAACTAATTATA
>JALLPD010001005.1:0-13374 GCA_036940065.1 Cyclotella cf. meneghiniana
TGTCGCAAAGGGAATCACTTGGATGCCTACAATCACTACACAGAGGCCATTGAGGCATGTCTGTGTGGGAGGGCATGGGGCCCAATGGAGAATCACTGTTATAGTTGAGGGGGGGCTCGAGGAGGGTCAGCAAGAGAAGAATGCTGCCAAGCACAGGGCAGAGATGGAGCAAAGGCAAAGCGGGAGGTGGACTGCAACTCAACAATCGAATCGCAAAGCAAACAGGACCCATCCCCCCCCAAACACCTCCCCCTGTCTTATTTATACAGACACAAACTGGCAGGGTATTTTGCCAGCTGCTCTGTGGTCATCAAGGTTGATATAACTCCGAAGGTGTTGGATGCCACACAGCTAGCAAAATCACCCATGGAGTCCCAAAATAGGACATCCCCCTTCTTACTGATCCAACCCAGCCTAAACCCCAAATCCATAAAAGTCTTCCAGTGGACTGGTCCCAAATTATGTCTTGAGATAAACGCAAGTATCCTACAATTCAGAATGAGCTGTAAAGAAGACTGGGATGGTGATGTATCAATGAAAAATGGGACCCATGGGATAATTTTGGGAGCTTTCAATTGATACAACAATCTGTACAATTACTGTGCAGAAACATTTATTTAAATCAATATGAAAAATAATTGCTAATAATAAAAACCTAATAAAGACAATCTGGTGCACAATTACTGTGCAACTGATGAAATATGAAATTAGCCCGATGATAATTATCAGCTGTAAATTGTACTATATTTGAAGTGTTGCCCATGTGATGTTGAATCTATACGAGGTTTGTTGTTGGATGGATATTAGTGGCCGCAACTTGTCATTTGTTGTTGTGTTTGTATGTTTGAGATTTGTAGACAAGTATGAGGATGACTGACAAAGTGGAGAGGATCTCCTAGCAATGGAGAGACCTTTGCTGGAAGAAGAATTAAAAACTCACAAATCAGAAGCTGATGATGGGAAACACTCCTTTAGAAAGGTATCAAAAATTTGATTGAGAGGCAGAAGGGGAATATTATCAGGGACGAGTTGAAGCAAAATTTGGATGAGGCAGAGACCTGATAATTCGCAGGTTATGCCCTCCTTACCCCCTCCCCAAGTTCTTGAGAGACAGGACAACTCGAATGAACCTGAAGGAGAAAGAGACAACAGAATGCTTGAGGCAACCATTCAGATCAATAAAATGAGAGATTCATGGTGTTTAAACATCTTACAAATCCCAAAAATGTCGAATTCCCATCACATCATGCCACGATGAAAAATGTAACAAAATTGCCATAGCAGGATGGGATTCATTCTCCAAAAATATGAGGAATACAGACAATCACGCCGGGGCTGTTATTGTCATGGGTGGTGTGAAGGTCGATCAGGAAGAGGTGGAAGTGACGTATCTGCAATGGTTTTTGTGAGGTAGGCTATTTTCTATGGAAGCGGTGGAAATCATCGTAGTGGTAGAGTGTGGACACAACGATGTGATGTATTTTTACATAGAAAGTATTTTAGTAAAAAATGTCATGCTGCGGGAGATAGTGGTATTATTTATAATGTATTGTATTAGACATAAATTTGTTATAGTACCTATTGGTCATCAGTGACATCACCCAGGTTGTCAGGGTCATTAAGAAGGGTCGTTAAAATGTTGTCACATGTTGTCACTTGGTTTGTCACTCAATCTTCATGTGTCATCACATCGGTTGTCATAAGATCTTCACATGTCGTCACATCGGTCTTCACTTTGTCGTTAGGGTCATCACATTAGTCGTACTGAGGTCGTCACAACAGTCGTACAATGAGTGAGAAAATGAAAAAGTTGTCAGTTTTTGTCAGATGTTGTCAGATGTCATCTGTTCATTTCCCCAAAATCTTTCACGTGGCAAAGTTGCCTGTCTTGCTGGTAGAAAAGAATAGTTTTCACCCGGACTACTGGGGTATATTCATCATATCCTCTCATGTTTCCCTGCCATATTTTTGTTCTCATTCCATCCTTCATGTTGTGGGTTTGTGGATGTATTTCCACAATCCTGCCACAGAAACTCACTATTGTTGTGCATCCTCAGTATCATTGTTACATGATCACAAGTTGTCTGATGACAATTCCCCTTTAACAGAGAGGGATGTTTTTGACAGCAACAAAGGGGAAAGAGACAATAGCAAAGAATGTGAAACTCTTATGCAGATGATACGGGAGAATAGTGTGGCCAGGAAGTGTAGCAAGAAAGTGCAATGCATCGCCAAGAACAATAAACAAAAATCTGTGAACTGTCATTCATCATCTGCATCTTCTGCAGCTGTAAGGTTTTGCTCTGTTGCTTATGGTGCTGATGAACCTTGCTTGTTGCCAAGGCATTCATGAAAGTATCTTGCAACGCTAAGCATTCTACCAACAGGAAAGCAGAGGAGTCTGGGAAGAGGTTTCAAGTGCTTTTGAGGAAGACGTTCCCAATGCCAACAAGATCAATGATCAAATCCAGAGTATTCTCCAATTGAATCTGGTCGTTGTTGAGTCTCTTCAAAATTTCTAGCAGTGCAAACTACAGCCTGCAGTGAAGAAATTTGCAGGCATCATCTACAGATGCCTACCTACATCTGGTTAAATCCGTGATGATTCTCTCATGGATCTGTATTATGCAAGGATGCATCATATTATCCAAAAGATTTGCTGAAGACTTTTGACAAGTTGATGAAGTCTTATCACTTATTGTCAAAGCATCCCTAGTTTGAAGTGGAACTTCCTTCTGATGGATCAAAGCCTCCTCCAAAGCACACAAGTTATATTCACAAAGCGGATCTGCCTGATCATCTCAGTAATACTATCCTTGACTCTGACTTCAATGAAATGTTTGTCAGAGCTCCCAACAAGAAGGAAAGACCTGCTGGTCAAGAGTATTCTAAGAGAGTTGATGAAATAAATATTGTGGACAAGCTTTCTCAGCAGATGAATACTACACAAGACAAATCATCTCCAATTCAGGAGATGTGGAGCAAGATTGAGAGTGCAATCAAATCAACAAGTGAGCACATGTGCAAAGTCATAAGAGCCAGACCATGTACAATGTAGCTTTACCAATCAAGAAAGCATACTTCAACAGTCTTTCCAGATCAATTGCTGCTGAAGCAGCAACCCGAGCAGAGAATTGCAAAAAAGCTTGCAGATGTGAAAAGAAGCGAACTCAATCTTAAGGAACAGTCCATCAAACTACGTGAATCCTTACTCGATTCCTCTACAGATGGTGTATTTATGAAGGAACCAAGAACAAAAATATTATTGAGAATGACATTGATAGAAGTCAATCTACTGGGATGGAGGTATGCATGCAAGAAAATGAAAACAAGTCAAAGTGGCATTTGATGGAGACAGGCCTGGTGGTAGCAGCACATCATCTTTATAGTGCAGAGCATGGTACAGAGTTTGCATGTATGCACAATCGTGACAGTCAAGATTTCATGCATACAGATAAGTTTGAAAGGTTCATTCTCAAGAAAACCAAAGCAACAGAGCCATATCAATCGGATCTATTAGATGAAATGGCAAGTAAAGTCATCAATCATCTTGTGGAGGACAAAGATCAAGGACCATCTGGGGTCAGTATGGATTAATGGATGGTATCATCATCCTACTCTGTCTGATGTAATCAAAGCAGGAAATGGGATGTGTACATGTCACCACTTGAGAAAATTTAATTTCTATTTAGTAGAACATCTCTTTTTTATGAGGTGATTTACCAAGTAACAAACAATTTATCTAGAGATTAGAAAGAAAGCAGATTGTAATCTTTCTTCAACACATGTGAATTATCCAAGGCATCACTTCCAAACTTATTTTTGAAGAGATGCGTTTTCATTGCATCCTTAAGTGTTTTGGCCCAACATTGTCATAGAGATGTTCCCACCTTTTATGCACAATTTGAGCCTTCTCTCTGCGGTCTTGGATGTTTTTGTCAAAACCACTATATTCATCCTCATCTTTGTACACCGCCATGTCCTCTTCTTGCTTGTCCTCATCATTGGTAGTGGTGTCAACAATGGTACTGTACAAAGCTCCATCCTCTACCTCACAGTCATCCATCTGTTCTTTGACAATCATGTTATGTATCAAAATAGTAGCCAGAACCATATTGTATATATCATCTCCGTGATGGAGATTAACGGGATGAGTCAAAGCCAAAAATTTTATTTTCAACACTCCGTATCAACGTTCCACATCTTTTCAACTCCCTTCCTGATTGCTCTTGTAACTGCCATCAAGTTGTGTTGCAGGGTCATTCTCAGGACCAAGGAATCTAGTCAATGAAGAGTACATGCCATATACAAGATAAAATAGTTTGGAAAACACTTCACCATCAAGGACAATGTCATGATCGATCTCTTCATGCTTTCCATTAAGCATTTCAAGCAAGCGCAATCTTTCCCAAATATTTATGTCATTCATCGTACCAAGGAATCCAAAGGATGCATGCCAGAACCACAGGTTATAATCAACAACCACTTCTGGTGCAAGAGAGGCATAATTTCTATTCCTTGGAATTGTCCTTTTAGTGCAGTGGGACAATTTTTCCAATAGACTTTTGTAACATCCAAAGAGCCAAACATTCCCAGAATCTTATGCACCTGATTATGCATCCCTGAAACTCTTTGAGCATTAGCTTAGAAGGTTTACAAAGATACACTTCTGAAAAAGCACGGCACTCTACCAATTCCCTGGAAAGTTTAGAAATGCATTGCCTGCTAGTTGTTTCTCTAAATTGATGATAATCAATAAAGGCATTCCAAGAAACACCATAACAGATCATCTTCATGGCACATAAGAATTTAACAAACAGATTGATTGTTTCCTTCCCTACTCTACAAATGGTTTGATCCAAAAGCTATCTTTTTTAGCCAGGTGATTGATGACCTGTCAACCGTATGACATTCAATCCTGAATGTACACTTGAATTGATTGTCAGGAAAATGAGAAACTTCCCCAAGCCTATGACTTGAAACACTGCCTTCAGCATGTTTATACTCATATCGAATGCATGTCATTTTGGGGAAATTCAATGGATCCTGACTCTGACTTCTTCTTTGATGTTTTCCTGTCAAAGAAGGGAGATTGTGGTCATTCATGGACTGCATGGTCATCTCATGAAGCACATCATCTGGAATTGGAACATCTTTTAATAACAAATGGAGAATAACTGCAAAGGCAGTCAGAATATGAAGGTAAGACACCATCCCAAATATCTGGGAAATGTCCATTGGAGCATATGCCATGCTATCCAGGTGTCACCAATGTGGTGCATTGGGTTTGAGTTGAGACAATGACAGAATAGTGCAGACCAAACCACAACAACTATACCCCAGCAAATTATCCCATAATCGAATCTCTCTGCTCCCAGACATTGGCACAATTTTGAGGATGGAAAACAAGTGAGTTTCACCCTGACACTAGTGTGAACAATTTGGTTGGGAGAAAACTAAGGACCCCTTCAAAAAACAGATGGAGTAAAAAAATTATAGCCCATGACTGTACCCCAGTTGCTGGTTAATGGTCTTATATTAGTAGTGATGCTCCAATATATTCACAAGTACCTGATGAGTATATGAAATTAGATAATCCCAAGCGAGCATCAGTTATGGTGATCATGAAAGATAAAGTGAGGCTGTGAGTTTGTTTGACAAATAAGCAAATACCAAATAGCATTTTTATCACCAAATTGTTTTGCTTATTTGAGGTCTAAATCACAAGTGTGTTAACCCAAATAGAAAAATAAATAGCAAATGCTATTTGTCTATTTGTTTTGAGTGATCTCAAATAGGCAAAGAGAAGGTGCTATGTGCACCCTTCAAAACAGATAGCCAAATAGCCAAATAGCATTCTCAAATAGAAATTTTGTCTTACAACCCAACAAAAAAGCAATTTTGTTGTGCTACCCAACAACAAAAAGACTCCTAACTCCTCGGTCGGGCAGCAAATACAAAGACTCCTAACTCCATGGCAGGGCAGCAAATTGTGAAGCAGTTATTTAGCACCTATGCCACTGCTGTCACCACCACTACAGCGATGTGCACATCACCGCTGCCACCAGCCATCAGCAACTGTTATTCACCACAGCTGCCGAAAGAAGTTGTTTGTCATCATCACCATGGTAACTGACACAGTCCATCCATCTATCTCCAAATCAACAATCTACCATGTTAGGCTTTGCGTTAGGGTTAGCATTCGTGTTATGGTAAACGATTTGTCTATTTGTCTATTTGCTATTTGTGCGAACAACAACTCATGAGTTTTGTGTGAATATGATGGATTAAATTTAATCAATAGAAGACTCTTTGCGATTTGGTTGTTAGTCAAACAAACTCACAGCCTGAATCAGGTAGAGTCATTAAATAGAGAGTTGATGTGTAACTTAGATGTCAAGTATTGTTATCTGCAAATTAAAGAGTTGAAGGAAGACCAAAAATACTACAAAATGAAAGAAACATTTTGTGTTTGTGATGATTGCACTGTCTATCAGATGTGAATCACAGACAGCAAAGAGGAGGCCCAACAATTTTTATAAAAATATATGTGATGTGTTTGGAAAGACCCAAAACTGATAGCACGGCTTATGGAGAAATGGGAAAAAATCAAACTAAATTGTGACAATTGTTGAACAAAGAGATTGTTGAAGAATCCCTCAACTGATGCATCATCAATCTCTAACTTTAGTATAATCTCAATTGATTCTGTGCCTAGAGGAATTGAAGGCATCTGTTTTAAAAGATACAATTCATACAATGTTGGCATAGAGTGTCGTGTTAATATTTTAGTGCTAGAATAGTTGCTCAATTGTATTGTGGAAAACTGCACCTCTATTGCTGAATGCTCCTTCAAATCAATCATTCCAATTAACCAGTTCCCATGAGTTTTTGTTTTAAAAACATAATCATTTCATCTATTATCAAGACATCATACTTACACAAATCCTTCAGGTTGATACAAAATCCATTATCAGTTTGTTTCCAGGATGATAAAAATCCAGGGAAATGCTGGTTTCTTGTCCATAATATTTTATCTGTTCTGTTTCACACTGTAATCTCAAATGATTCTTTAATTCATGCAATTCAACAATACAATAACAAATGAAGCATTTAGCTGGCTGATAATAGCAACTCTCAAAGGTTCATAGTGGGATAACAGTTGTTTCTCCAGCAACTGGTTATGAAAAAGTTTGGATGTTCTAAAAATTGGACACTGGCTATGTATCTTTTGCATACAAGAATGACAAAGAAAGTGATTACCTGAAGAGTAGTGAATATTAGGTGATGAAATATCATCATAGCAAATGCAGCAATTTAATTCAGATTTCTGCAAATTGGAAGTAATTTGAATTATAATATTATTTTTTAAATTTTTATAGAAAAATTTAAAAATTCTATAATAAGATAAAATTGCATTCTTGTTCATGAAATGTTGCTTGATTAGAGTCTTTTCACTGTCAACATTATTTTGAAAGCACTCTCAATTTCTTTCTCTCTCATTGTCTTATTTTTATTGTAGTTGTTTTTATTCTATTGTCACAGTTGTTCCCGTTCACTTTCATCATGATATTCACATTTCTGTACACAAGACATGTAATCTCTGTATCACTGTATTGTTAGAGCCATAAAATACTTTAAGAAAATAAGTTTCTGGATATAACCTTACATTTTTTGAAGAGGTTCGATAGTCTAGTGATTCTTCAATTCACTTCTGTTTTGCTGTTGCTGATTTGTCAATGGTTTTTCTTTATCAGTTTGTCTATTTTCTATTAAGATACTTTTCAACTTGAAAATTTACATAATTCATAATACTTAAATTTCATGACTCATCTATGTCCATTTTCATCCTGAAAATTAAACGTACATCAATTTCCCCAAAGAACATAATACATATGATTACTGAATTTGCCCGCATATCCTTTATGAAACTGTTTTTTTTCTCTATGATGATTCTGACACAAGCACCCACTTGAATACCTTTTGGAAACTTGAAATGATTAGCCAATACATCACCAGAACTAGAATCATCAGAAAATTTCATGCAGGAACATCTTGAATACATCGATGAAAAGTGTGATTGTAATTATGCGCAATATCTTTGAGTGCATCAATAAATTTGTTTTTATTTCTTAAGTTTTGGTATTTAGGAATCATAGACTCCAGTGTTTGGTTAAACATGTCAAAAATTCTCTGTCTGATGTGGTACTCTGTAATGACTGACATGCCTTACATTGTGTTTATCCAGAACATGTTGAGATTATTTGCCAATGAACTCTGTTCCAATATAACTTTGAATTAACATTGGTTTTGTTTTCATAAAAATAATACCCATGCCTAAGTGAGCATCCAATTTTCTTTTTAGAGGCACTACAAATGACTTTAGACCATAAACATTGATTGCACATTAAAGATATTTGTTTCCATGATTCCAATAGGAGAATTTTGAGAAATGCACTGAATCAATCACCATAAATGATTGTGTGAATAAACATTAATATGATTGAACTGGGGTTTCATTCTAGGTTGTTTCATTTGTCAAACTTCTTGTCTCTTGACAAATACTTGAATTTTTTGGAGTGGAACCTTTTTATCTTGATTCAAATACAGTTTGTAAGGTGATGGTAGACCAATCTTGGGGTTATAGTAGATTGAAAATAATTCTTCCATGACATTATACTAAAGCCCAAGAAAATAAGTTTGGCATAATGTAGAATGTCCATGTCTTAACATTTGTCATTAAAAAGTTTCATACCAGTTTTCACCAATGAATAAGAAGGCTTGACACCATTCATTAACCTGAATATCTTATTTGCAAATTTTTGTGATGCATCTCCCGATTTGCATTCATGTAATGTGCTTCCATAAATTTGTTTTG
The DNA here is from genome assembly GCA_036940065.1 of Cyclotella cf. meneghiniana. Classification (NCBI taxonomy): domain Eukaryota; phylum Bacillariophyta; class Thalassiosirophyceae; order Thalassiosirales; family Thalassiosiraceae; genus Cyclotella; species Cyclotella cf. meneghiniana. The sequence continues at coordinate 8,879 of JALLPD010001005.1, forward strand.
TTTTTGATTAATTCCTTTATGACACACCTTTTTCTTTCCACCAATCCAATTGTACATTTTACGAGAAAGAGAAATAATGCCACCTCCTTGGAACCTATGTTGCAAATTACTGCAAAATTACTCAGTAATGACTGCTTACTTAGTAAACTACTGTCGCTTGGGCAGTATTGGTGGTTACTGACCCTTCAATATTACTGTATTTTGAAAAGTAATTAGACAAGAGTATGTAAAGATTGATGTAGTAACATGTTTATTTAGCACAGTAATATCGTCTTGCATTTTGACAGCTTTGGCAATGATGCTTTGCTTTTTGGCTTCATAATGAGTATCCAAGTCATCAACATCCACTGTCTGGGTATCCAATTTACAAGCATGCCTCCTTGAAGAAACTTCCAATGTTGGGGAATCAGATACACCTCTATTAATTTGCTAGCTATGTTCCAAATTACTGAGTAATTACTCAGTAATACTGCTCACTCAGTAAATTATGGTCGCTCGGGCAGTAACGGTAGTTACTGACCCTTCAATATTACTGTATTTTGAAAAGTAATTAGACGAGAGTATATAAAGATTGATTCGGTTACATGTTAATTTAGCACAGTAATCACTTGATTTAGATCCAGTAATTTTACAGACCAACTGCCCCTAAAAATACAGATCAACTATGGCAACAAGCTGGTCGTGAACCCAAATTTACAATATCTCAGCAAATATTGCTTGTTTTTTATCCCAGATAATTGCCGTGATCCTTATCACTGTGTGCACAGATTGATATGCTCAGATCTTAAAGGGACAGAAAAAACCACTGTGTTCTCTCTCCCGAGAGATCATGGGATTGACAGCAGGATGCATTTAAAGTTTTACAGCGAAAGCTAATTTATTTTTATATTAACACAAAGAAACAAATTACTAATAACATAATAAATAATTTAAGTAGTTAAAATGTACATGAAAATAATTAATTGCTAGTTTTGGTGGTTTGTTGCATCTGCTGGGACATGGCATTGGACAAACCCACAGCTATCCCCCCAGTCCCTCTCATTCATCCCAGCTATCACAGACTTGACTGAGGCAACAACTAACTTTCAGTGGCTGCATCAAGAAACGCCACCCAAACAATACATCCCACTCATAAATCGACAAAATTTTTCCCTCAAAAACAAACATTGTGATCATGGTTGCACAGGGAGGGGAGGTTTGCCATGGTTGGGGCAACATAAAAGTGATCAGCAAGTGGGCAAGAAGGAACAAAGTTGCATAGAGCCCTAACATAAATTGACGGGAGTAAGAGGGGGCATAAGAAAAGATACTAATATGGTACTATCTGTCACATCAGATAGTAATCAGACAGTAATCTAGCCAAGTTACTGATTTTGTCTAAATGAACAGTAAGTTACTGTTCATGCAATCAGTAGGAGTCGTGGTAGGAGTCACACCTGATATGACAGTTATACTTACAGACTTTCTCAGTAACTTACTGAGTAATCAGTAAGTAACTGTTTTTGGTTACTGATTATTCTAAATTGGGAAAGTAACCAAAAGAGTAATTTGCAACTTAGATCAGTCAAATTGGCTGATGAAATCAAAGTTATCATTATGAGCTTCCAAACTTGCCCACCTGGTGTTCCACCTATTGAAATAACTAGAGCACAACCTCAAACCTCAAATGAAATAACTGCCTTTATAGCTAATGCCATTGATGCTGCATTGGAGATATCATATTTGGACATTGAATCAAAGGTATTCTTCACTAAGTTTGCTGTTGATGGTGTATCAGCTTAAAGTCAGGGTGTCATGACAGCAATTTGCAAGTTCTTGGAGGAACAAGAAAGATTCCTTGGTTCTGTTGACAATGAACACAATTTTAAGAGTGACAGGTATCAACTAATTGGTGGTTCATTTTTTGCAACTGTTGGCAATCATGTTGTAGACTGTGAGCTTCTCCAATGGTCTGGAGTTGTTAAAGATTTCTAGAGAGCTCATGATTTGTTTCAGACAATCTAGCAGCATCCTTGTTCTTGCATAGGTGTTTGAAGACATGGGCAAAGGGAAATGAAGACGGTAATGCAGTGGGGTTGATTGGTGATGCATGTGCCCTAGCACTATCTTTCACAATGATGGCATTGCAGTTGCATGCTGCATTTGGCAGTCACATTTCTGCCAATCATCTAGAATTGTATTTGTATTCATCAATGCTATTTTTCACCTCCACATCTGGTATTTCGATGACTTCAAAATGGAATGCTGTTTCAGAAACCATTGCTAACTTGGTCTTAATCTTGCAAAGTAACACTGAGAAAGTGCCATAATGCACAAGCAAGCCATCTGAACACACTTTTGCCAATTTAAGGAGGGATGCTCAAGAATTTTCTATTGGAGAATTTTGTTTGCTTTCTGAAAAACAAAAGGGGAATGAGTACACTTTTTGAAGGGGATCTTTCTCATAGCAAGTCAGCAAATAAGGGATATTCTGCAACAGTTTTGGATTGAGTCATCAATGAAAAAGAAAAGAGAGAGAGGAGGGAGGTCCCTGTGAAATGTCATTTCTGCTTATGCCATTTCAGTTGTTGACCAGATATGGCCAGTTGCACAAAAGATCATTTCAGAATCTATAAAACTCATGTTGCCTCTATTAAATTTGTGGTGTTGGAGAACAAATGACTTCACCATTTTGCAAGGATTTCAATAATGCTAAGGAGCTCCTGCTTTGTTACATTCCTTATTGCCCTAAGACTTTCTCCTCTGATAGATTACAAGGTCAGGTAGATGATGATGTTGAATCGGAATCAGTGTATATTGTTAGGGTATATTCCTGTCCTGAGAATGAAGTGCATGCAAATGAAGACTCTGCCATAATTACTCATTTTAAGCATTTTACTCAAGATCTTCTTGATGCATCTGCTGAAAGTCCCAACCAAATCAAAAAGGAGAATCCAGTGGTTTTTGATGAAATCATTGTGGATGCTACAAACAGGAAGATGGCTAAAAAACAAAAGGCTAATGCAGCATTGTTGATGGCATTCAAAGCACTGTCTAATTGTGTCAAATTGCGGGTCAGTGCTTGCATTGAGTCTCTACACAAAACGTTGGAAAGGCAATCTATGTCGCAAGTTGGAAAAACCAAAACACTGATTGGGAGATGGATTTCCTCAACACAAATGGCATTACAAGAAATTGTTCCTTTGCTGCTAAGGGATGGGGAGTATTTTATGGGCAAGAACACAGGAGTGATGTGCAAGTTGAAACATGGAGAGATGAAACAAGAGCCCATTGGTTGTAAGAGATTACAGAGTGATGATTATGATAAGTTCCATAATAAATGGTGGCTTTCATCAGAAAAGAAGAAATGGTCTCTTAGCATGAATAAAACACAACAGAAAAATAATTGTTTTGCTGTGCGGTTGGCTGAAGATATAATGTTGGAAGCTTATGATGATGTATGTTTAACCCATGATCTATATCCTGTGCATAATGTTGTTCAAATGGTGAATAGAACTGATATAGTTGGGGTGAAGGAAAATTTGGCTTTGTCAATCTTGGATGATGTGATTAATTAACAATATGATATTAGGATGAAATTGTTACATGGATAACTTTTATAAATATCATAATGAGATTTTTTATTTCTTGTGCATGAAAAATGATCCCTAGGTTTTGGAATAACTTTCACAGGCAGCAGGTGTTTACTAGCTTTACTAGATATCAGGGATACCTACATAAATTGAAAATTCAGCAGGTGGCCATGTGGAGATACCTCTAGTTAAGTTAGCAAAATTAAGTAGGAGTTCATCCATCCTGCACCATACTGGTTATTTGACACCCCTGCTTAATTGGATAAAAACAACACAATTGGGCAACTCCACACAATGATTAATGTACTTCCAATTAAAGCTAATCATATTCAATTTGAAATGATATTCCTTATCAAATTGGCATGCTTGGCATGCAATGTAATCATGAAATGGCCATATTAAAAAATGAGATGCTCACTGTTCCATGTAGGCTCTGGCATAGGCCAATTTTACACCTTATTTAGGTACATCCCATCAGCTTTCACATGGAAGCTTAAAAGGTCCTCTGCACCTTGTCTCAATAAAGGAGTTTGCAAAGTCATACTATGTTAGTTTCTCAGTAACAACATATTCAAAGTAAATTCTTAGCAGGTATGTTTCACAGAGACAATTGGGACAAGAGAAATCTTTCACAGAAACAATTGTGACAATAGAAGTGGCACTTAAAGGACCTTCTCTATCAAGCAAGACCAGAGCACGAAAGCTTCTATGTAAAACATTAGGCTGCCTGAGGTTTCATACCAAGTCAGGTAGAACCCTACACAAGCATCTCTTGCATCATTAGTGCAACTGTACTGAGACTGTGAAGAATTTAACACAGTTCTGTTTTTTATTTGCTTCATCTCATGTTCTAGAAGCAAACAAATTATGCTCAGCATAGAAAACACTACATGGAGACTTATAATCAGATGGCTACTAAATTAT
>JALLPD010001006.1:0-13373 GCA_036940065.1 Cyclotella cf. meneghiniana
ATAATTCAGGCCTAGGAATGGACAAATTCACACAACTGGTCCTAGTACAGAAACTTGAGGAAGAATATACATCACCCAATGGAGTAGCATTGAAAACGCCAGCAGTTGCAGAACAGGTTTAAGGGAGATGGTGATGGGAGGGTACAAGAATCAATGGCAAAGATGTACCAATCAGCTACAGCAATGAGCATGTACATGTTGCAGTGGTCATGTCCTGACATGTTCAATGCAGTGTGTGGAGTAGTTAGGCACATGACTGCACCTAGGGAGGTACATGTCGGGGCACTTATGACTCTAATAAGGTACATGATATCTACCAGAGATATAGGACTGGTTTTGGTGCCAAAGAAGATATGGAGTCCCAAGCACAAGTTCAAAATTCACTGAAGGTTGGAATCAGACTATGCCACAAATCTTGATGATCATAGGAGTATCTCTGGAGGAAGAGTATTTGTAGACAATGTTCCTACATCATTTAGTATGATGCAAAAGTTTGTGATGCTGTCAGTCATGGAGGCCAAAATTGCAGCTGGAGTGCTGGTCACACATGATTTGCTGTACATCTATTGATCTTTGGAGTCATTGAAGCTTAAAGTCAAATCGCCCATGGTTCTGGAAATGGACAACTCAGGGGCTGTAGATATTGCAAACAGCTGGAGTGTGGGTGGAAGAACCAGACATGTAGATGTACGAAACTATTTTCTGCGCGAGCTAAAAGATCAGGGCTTGTTGGTTTTTAAGCATATTCCTGGGGACGAGAATGACGCGCACATATTTACGAAGAATGTAACAGAGGCAACTTTCAATTGTCATATACCACTGTATGTAGGGATGGATGAGTATCTGGATCAAACCCGAGCTTCAAGTGGGGAGTCGGTTAGTGGGTAATTTAACACTTGAACTCGGAATGGAGGTAGTATGAGAATATTTGAGTCAGGCCGGAATAAGGTTTTCTGATAGTAAATTTGAATGAGACGACAACAAGCGAGTTAAACACAACAGCTAGAATTGTTATCAATGTCTAGATTGGTCGAATCGACAGTGAAAAGACTTCCAACAAAATGAATGAATATAGATGCATAAAATTTTTGGGCAGGGCTATTACTTACAGATGACGTGCAGTTGTCGGTCAACACACCTTAATATTGATGCCTACTTAGAAAACAACATACTCCACCTACATAGATTGTCATGATGCATGGACACAAAAATTCAAATATGTGGCCTGTGAGTTTAGTAGGGGTTCTCAAATTTTTCTCAGATCTCATCCTCAACATTTTACTACAAAAGTCCGAAAACAACTTAAAGGAAAATCTCACGAAATTCCCACCATAAGTTTACGTGAGATCTGCAGGGACTGGGGAATTGCTAAATTTCTAGTACATTGGCTACATATGAATCTGTAGAATCGCCAACAAAACCCAGTTTCTCCTGAGACAAACTTTCTTAGAGACCCTAATTATCAGGTTTTTTCAGTTCTTACGTAAAAATTCAATAGCAAGTGATACGGACCGCAAAAAAGAAAATATCAGATCTGAGAAGGTGAGGTCAGCTTGTAAGGGAAAATCAGCTCAGACGAGTTGTCTGAATTCAGATCTATATCTAATAAGAAGTGATAAAATTCACTCCATTTTCTGTGCTAATTCGATTTTCAAAAGGATTGAAATTTTTTCACTTTTTTGTAGCTTTTTCTATGTAAAGGAAACATTCAGAAAGAGAAATTCATCTAACTGTTGGGGTAGCGTTCACTAGCTTTGGCAGGATAAGTAGACTCTCTATTTTACCTAGGTAATAGGGTATGGACAGGTGAGATTCGCTCCCAGTGCAAAAAACTCAATCATGTTGAAGATTTGCTCAATCGTTCTGTCGAGATCAGTGCAAAGTAGGTTTTCATTCATGTTGAAGGGTCTATTGCTCGCTCGGGCAAGATGAGTGTGAAAATTTAACATTAACTCGTGTTCAAGGGTCACTTGCTCACTCTGGTGAGATAAGTTGGCAAGGTAAGTGTGAAGTATTTCATGGTGTCCATACACGACATACAATAAAGTCCGATGATTGCACTTCAATAATACATTTATAAATAACAAGAAAATGTCGAAATTACAGGCTCAAAGCAAATCCGTTTGGCATTGCTTTGACTTTGCACACATGGGGCCGACCTCATTTGTGGGTATAGCATAAAAAGGTTTTAGGCCAAATAGAATTTCCTCAATTTTTAGATAGGAATCGACCAAAAAGGGGTGAAAAGTTTTCACTCCTATGTTTTTCTGTAGAAATAGACTGTAATCTACAGAAGGAGTGAAAAATAATTTTCACTCCTATGAAAATTGGAATATGTGCCACTAAAAAATAGAGATTCTGGCATTAGATCACGAGATGGACTTGTGTAAGACCATAGATATGACATTATGCTTCAGATAGCGACATTTCCTTACGATAACATAATATGTTGTTGGTATATACATCACGAAAAATAGTAGGAGTGTTGACTCGAGGATGAGATCTGAGAAAAAAAACTTTGAGAACCCATAATGTGCGCTTGCAGATTCACTCACAGATTTGGTCTTGAATGGACATACTGTTTGAGGCCCTCTTGTCCTCAATCCAACAAAAGGTGTTCAGGTTTTGGCTGGTGATGCAACATGGTGGAACTGATGACACCACGCTGTTGACTCCCACGGCCCCGTTGTTCTCGAACAACGGGGCTGTTCGAGAGGTCGAATACCCTATCTGAATGAGAAGTCCAGCCTCATGACAAACAAGTTCATGGGTATTTTAACGTAAAAATCCACCCTATCTCAGTGTTCTCTTAACCTATTTCAGTTAAGTATGGCTGGTGCAGTCTTAATGGCATAAAAAATCAACAGGTCCTGCTTACAAACACATATTTTTACACCATGAAACGGACTTCTTCACATGATTATGCCACGATGTCCATCAGCGATGACCAGGGTAAAGGTTTCCTTGCAATGGGAACATCAGCTGACAAACTGTCTCGAGAAGAAAGTTCCTATTTGGAAGTGATAGCGCCCGCAAAATTGACTGAGGTAGGCTGCCTTCTTTTATTTTGCTTAAATGCCCACAACTATAGATTACTGAAATTCTAATGAAATTCATTAACAATGTTTTTAATTAATATCAACACGAAAATACAGGGAGCGACATTTGAAGCCCAGGTCGATGGCAGAACGTTCACGGTCAAGGTTCCTATGGGTGGAGTTGCGGAGGGGGAGAAAATTTCCGTTTTCCCTGATTCCGGACTAAGTGGTAACACAGGAGTTTTGGTGCCACGTTCCTCAATTCCTGTGGGTGGTTGGAAGGTGATCTCGCTTGTCTTTTTCTCTATGCCACTTGCACCAATTAAATTTTCCTTATATATAGTGTTTCAAATGGTACTAGGATGGTTTGTGTGATTGCTTCAGGCTTGGCTGTTGTCACCCAGTGCTCTGGAATTCTTGGTGTTGTCCAATGAGTGAGTTTTGAGTAGCCATTACCTCAATTCTTGCGAGCAAATCTGACAAATGCCCCGTCCATTGTGAAGTTATTCTCGGACAAGTCATGCACCGACTCAGACTGACCTGGTTGGCTAATGAAGATGGCCCGGCAACCAAAAGAGCGTCTACATTCCGTATACTATTTTGGATTGGTATAGTGTACTGGATCATAAGTGCTGCCCTGCCGTTCTTGACCGTTGCGACCTTGTATGTGGAAGACCAATTATCATATGTTCTTGCGTTCTTCATCGTTGATATTGTGATTCTGGTGTTTGCTGTGTTCCTACTTGTATTGGTGAGCAAAACGCGAAAGTACATTAGAAACAAGTATCAGATTCCGGCTCAGCGCTGCAGTTGCTGTGAGGATTTGTGCTGTTCGTTTTGGTGTACTTGCTGTGCAGTAGCTCAGATGGCAAGGCATACGGGTGATTATGAAGCATATCGCGGAATGTGTTGCAGCGAAACTGGACTGCCGCCTCATGCTCCTTCTTATGTATGATAGATCTTGAGTACCTCTTAGTGTGTAAGAGAGCGGTTCAAAATAAGATTGGAATAGAGAAAAAACGATTTAGTGAACGAGTCAGCTCTCGACAGATTGGTGAGTATCAGGAATTATGAGCTGGCCGACTTGACCTCGATCGGTTGTTAGCTTTGTTAAATTAATATATAATCATAGGTTTCAATCATGTATGGCATATGCAGAAGGCATCGCTGTCATGTTCATAGCTAACACAATCAGCGAGACAAGTCGAGAAAATTCATTCCAAACCTCTCTTCACTTTCGTCAGAGAATTCGCAGCTCCAGACACGATCCGCGTCATTCGGATTTCAGACCATGAAGCCATCAGCTTTTAGTTGTCATTTTCAATCAATTATGGTTTTTTAAATGTCACATGCAGCCTTTTTTGTGTTCACGACGTAGTGATGGGTGCGATCCTCTTAGGCAATGAAACGAGACGACCGGCCAGCCACGTAAGTGACAAGCTCATACAACCTCATCGTAATTATTGACTCAATATTCAGTTGAAACAGCATGCTCCAACACTTGTTTTGTTGAGACAGCGCACACCCAACAAATTTTCCTTACAGGGCGAAATAAAAGCCATCTAAGATATCCTTGTTTCACAAAGTATTGTTTAAGTGGTTGTCTTTTAAATGAACAATCATCTTACTTTGCATTTGGTCATTCTTGAGTGCAGTGTAAATGGAAGGAGCACAAGAAATAATTACACTTCTCCTGCGTGTCTCAGCCGCAAAAATCTGTGAGCCTTCTCTTTTCCCGGCACAGCAGGCATTCCTAACTTGCATCTCTAAATCAAATAGCCTCATAATGCAACGCTTCCTTTGGCAGGAACTAATTAACTGCATTTGTATTCTTGCAGTTATGTCAATTTTTTTTTGATTCGTTATGGGTTGGACCGACAAACGACGGCTGAAATGTGACAGGAGCACGAAGTTGTTCTGTCGTTGCACTTTGATGAAATCAATTTTTATGCTGTTTGATCATAGTTTTCTGATACAAACCACGCTGCACAGAAAAGAGCCGGGTGCATACTTATTCCAATGTGTAAGGATTCAATGCTTCAAAGTCTTTTCTTTCCTCGCCATCGCTCGTCCCACAGACTGCAAGAATCTCTTGTGAACTGAATCTTTGCTGGCGTTCTCTCAACTCGGAATTTTCCTTCTCTAAAACATCATTCCGCATCTCTAACCTTACAATCTTTCGTTTCAATGCATTGATTTCCTTCTTCATTTCAATGATTTGATGCTTCATTCTCAATTGTTTGGAACTAGCACCCAAAGAATCTTCTTGCGATGGAGGATGCTGAGCAAACGACGTTCCATTGACAAGAATGTCCGCTCCATCCGAAGAATGCTGCTCCTCATTCTTCCATCCCAACTTGACAATTAATTTCCTCCCCCAACTACTACTTGCCGTAAACTCTCTCAAAGCCTTGATCTCTCCCTCGGTCAAAAACGGACTAATCTCATGCTCTGCCAATAATTCATCCCGAACCTCCTTCGCCTTGGCAGCAATCACGGTGCCCGTCACCGACTGTGTCCCCCAGGAACACTGCTCGATCGCCATCTTGACACGATACAACCCATCCCTCGCCGCACGTTTGACATGGGCTTTATCATCCCGCACGAGCCGTCGCAGCTTCTCTTCGTCTTTCTTCCATCGATAGATCGATCGAGGGTGCGTCCCGAACCTCTCGGCGACGTCTTTGACGGACGCGGAGGGATTTTCTCTACATTGCTTCAAGACGTGAAGTTTTTCCGCGGCCGTGAATTCGTCGTTGTAACTCTTTCGATTGCCGCCGCGTTGGCCGACGGCGGCGGCGGCGTTGGCGAGAGGGACGCGTTTGCAGTCGCCATTCCGTTTCGCGAGTCGAATCAAGCGGGCTTCTTCCTTTTTCCATCGATAGATGGTCGTTCGTGAGGTGTTGTGCCTGGCCGCCAGGGTGGGAACGGATAGTTTTTGTTTGCCTCGGAGTTGGGCGAGGATGGATAGTTTTTGGGAGATGGTGAATTCTTCGTGTTTGCGTTTTCGGTTGGGGACGGTGCGATCGGGAAGGGTGATAGTGTCGGGGGTTTCGTGGCCGTCTTGGTTGTGGAAGGGGGGTTCTGAGAGGAGGACGGGAGAGATGGCGTGGTTGGTGGCGGCGGCTTGTGCCGAGTGGTCGATGAAGGGAGCGGGGTGATGCGTTGCTTCCATGATCGGAATATTACTTTCTAACCCCTCGAACTCGTAGACCCAAAAGGAAAATGGTTTTGTTGGCGATTCTACAAATTCCTGTGTGATGTATAAAATACAAATTTAGCGATTGCCCGGTTCTTGCAGTCGTCCTATCTCCCCGAACATACAAAAAATCTCAAAAAATATTATGACATCGAAATCAATTTGTGATTTGGCGCGATGTCGACGGAGTAAGGTACGAAGTCGATGTAACGAAGTCATTCTTTAAAAATTTAGTCCCTTTAGGCAATAGTTAGATAGGCCCCGTGGGAATAGATAGTACATATTCTTCCTTGATCACTCTGCACCTGATATTTTTGCAGTGCTGTGTAGAAGGCCTTGTGGATCCGCACCGACACTCACAGCTGTTCAAAACCACTCAATATCGCAATATCGGACTATCGCACTATATTTATATACATTGCATTATTGTACCAAAGTACACTCATAGTGCACCAGTCACTCTATTGCACTATTGCGCACGACTCATTTCACGTTTACAGAACTTTTTGCGACACCAACCGACGTCTGAGGAAAGCCCTTGGTCAGGAATTTGAAAGGCTTGATCTCGCGCTCGCAGTACAAGAGGGACGGCTCAGTACCTTAGATTTACAAGGCATCTGTGGCATCGAATACAAAACAAGGATATTGTGTTGTCGATCGGTGTCCCATTCAACAAGAACCATGGAAGAATCCGGCGACGCATCCTCCCCCTCGTTCATTCCCGAGCAACTTCTCTCCAAGCCATTCCAACGAGGAGCATGGTCGTCCTCTCCACAAGAACAAGCTGCGTGGATCCATGCCCTTCGCTCTCTCGCGACCAAGCACGGGGAAGCTCGTCGCATTCGATATCGAAGCGAGCCTTCGGAACACGCGCCGTCCAAAATAACGATGGAAGGGACGGAAATTCCGAAAATTATTCATTTCATTTGGTTGGGGCCGAACCCCATCCCGAGATTCCCCTTCTTGCCCGACGGCGACGAGCTGCGAGAGCACGAGTGCGCCTCCCACGGAAAACCATGGAACGAGTGCATGTCGTCCTGGAAGAGACGCCACGCGCCGAGCGAAGGTTGGCGAATTCGTGTGTGGACGGATCGTGATGTCGTGAGTGTCGACGGCGACGGCGGAACTCGAGAGAATGACTTGGATGCTTCCCGAATTAGAATGTCTCGTATGTTCAATTCGCGAGGATTCAAATACGCCATGAGCATTCATCATTATGGAATGGCAGCGGATATTCTAAGATTGGAAGTATTGAATCAATTTGGAGGCATTTATGTAGATGTCGATTATTGGTGTGTGGGTTGTCTGGACAGGATGGTAGGGAACAGTGAAGTAGAAAACCCATCTAGTATGATACTTCCATTGCAATTCTTCTGTGGTGAGAGCAATACGGGATGTCTCGAATTAAACAATGGTCTGATGGCATGTCGCAAGCAAGGTCATCCTATACTCTGGGAGATGATGCGGTCTATTCAAACTTATTGTGACGGCTTGATGATGTCGGGGTTGAATACTTTACGTCAGGTTGATTCATTTCATGCATTGTTATCTCCTTACCTTGATGTTGGGACACTGCATTCATTACAGGAATCTCGATGTGAAGAAGTAACAACTCGTCCATCCGCAATGAATGTGATTGAATACACTGGGCCCGGCTTGCTCACTCGTACAGTATGCAGATGGCTCTGTGATGATGACAGAGACAGAAATGTTGACAATCCAGGTGTAGAGAAAGACGAAAGCGCCGATTTTGGAGTTCAAACCAGCTGTTGCGATAAGAGATTTGATACATCTCAAGTCATGGTGCTTCAAAGAGACGTCTTTCATCCATTCCCAAATCATTTACGCAGAGATTATACATCCAGAGTGCGAGAATTCATAATTCCAGAAGTCACTGTTGCAGTGCATTTGTGGGGTTGTTCGTGGCAAGGAGAGGGTAGCGAGTAAACGCAACAGTGGTGAAATGACTTCTACAGCATCATTATGTTCTCATACATGCAGATTACTTTTGCTTTATTACGCTCTGAATGAAAGTAAAGAGTGAATTCGCCTTAATGGATTAAGTAATTTGTGCCTTCTTTAAGGTTGATTCTGCACTCCATGAAGGATGCCAAACATTGACATAGAAGTTGTGGGGTAATCTACTGATGTAGGAATAAAACAACACTAAAATGTTGCATTCTCACACCACACATACTGAATTATGAAAAGCTAAACTCTCAAAATGACAAAATGTTTGTACTCCTAGTGTGCCATTGTATGGAACTCTAATTTAGAAAAATCTCATCATTTTAGCCCATTCTGAAAATGAAACAGAGGAAAAGGCAAGAGATACATTATTCAATGTTACAGTAAGCACCACAAGGCCCATGATATATGCCGGATACTATTTCCCTTTTAACTGCATCATTGGGCTTTGTTGGAATAACCCAATCTGTTAAACTGAAGAGATTATACATCATCTGTTGGGTTTAATGACAGTTATTACTATATGAATATGAGTGGAATGTTGAGTATTGTATTGTCTGGATCAGGACACTTGTGGCCAATGCTGTACATGAGTTTCACATTCCATCTAATGATTGAGCAGCAGATTCTGAGCTAGGAAATGGCACTGGTGTAAATGGAAAATTTCAAAGCACTAGGTTGTACACAATGCTGTTTTTTTAGAGTAATGACAAAATTGATCAACAAACTAGGTATACCATTGAAGGCCCAAAAATACAGGGTTTAGTATCATGTTTTTCAAAAATTTTCAAAACTGTAAAATGCACTTCATCCTTATGGTTAATGCCTACTGATAATAAAATTTGGCATACATTGAGACGTATTTTGGGGAGAAAATAGACTTTGACCATTATAATATTTGGGTGTATTCATCTAATCATACACAACTTGACACACAAAATGAAACACGATGATCAAAATTGGATGAGCATAATGTAGATGATTTGTTTCACCTATCAAGAATCAATACATCTCTAAATTCTGGACTCCTTGAAGGAACTCTATTCTCTCACCATTTAGACCTGAAAAATACCATGCTTGAGTAGAAACAATTTTCTCATGATTTCCTGCACAGATGGGCCATTCCATGCACTGTTACGGATCTAAATCTTGTACTTGATATGTATCAAATTAGATAAAACATACATTTTTAACTTGAATGATTCACATTATATGAGATTGAAGGTCTTCTGTTTTTGCAGTAGATTAGAAGTGTTAAATGATGAGGAAACATAAGTTCGAATGTAAATTCTTTATGTGACTAGGTTTGAGTTGACCATGAAGGTGTTATGTGATGATGACAAGAATGATGTATAAATGATTTCTCTACTTGAGCATGATTGTAGATAACATGATAGCTTGTGCTCTCATGCTGACATGTTGAACAATAGAAACCAAAATCTCAGAGGGGATACATGTGTTTGCCACTAGTTTAGTGCTGTGTTCATTTTCGGTATCTCCTGACCTATATGTGTTGAGAACTAGCTGAATTGAAGGAGCTGGTGATTTTAGTTATAAGTGTATTTATTTTTACTTGTAATCATTTATACTTCACCAATGGTAGTTTAGTTGAATGAAGTTCATTGACACAATAGTATCCAATACAGTTCACTGACAATATCATTCAATGCATTTATTATTCTTTCAATGTCATTCCGTTGTTTGACAAATAGATTCTTCAACTTTATCAAAATATTTTTCATCTTCCCTATGAAAATACTGCAACGGTATCTCCTGACCTATATGTGTTGAGAACTAGGTGAATGCTGAAGGAGCTGGTGATTTTAATTATTGACGTTATTATTTTAACTTGTAATTCTTTATACTTCATCCATGGTAGTTTAGTTGAATGAAGTTCATTGACACAATAGCATCCAATTCAGTTTGCTGACAGAATATCATTCAATGCATTCAATATTCTTTTAATGGCATTCCATTATTTGACAAATAGATTCTTCAACTTAATTGAAAGCTACTTTATTTTACTCAACAGAAAAGGAGATTTCGCTATTTCTATTTATTGTGATTGGTCAAAGCACAACATATTTCTCTACCTTTGACAAAACTTTGTCAATTTGTCATTGTCACAAATCCCTATGATTTATAAAGTGCACTGGCCAAAAGTACTGGCCCTCCACATTTTTGTACATCTGCATCTAGTAGAAGGCTACACTCAAGAGAGGTCAAGTCACATGAAATGCTCAATTTGTCAGGTTATAACAATGAGTGCATGCTTTGCTTAATCTGTGGATAGCTTCAACCGAGTATATGAAGTGAGTGTGTGAATCAGAATTGTTAGTGCATAGTTCTGATCCCATGAACAGATATTGAGCAAGAAAATAGTTTTATGAGAGCAAAAATTGAAGCAGCGCATTTTTCTGCATTGCCTTGTGAGGTGGTTTCCTCTTTTATCAATGATTCATGTATTGGTCAGCAAAGAACATGGGTTAGGATGGTCTACATTCATAGCCAAGTAGACAGGGATGTAATGGGCATGGAAAGATTGAGTTGTCATAGTGATTGTGTATTTGATGATGAAAGATGGCCCATCAATGAAATAGTGGAGTCCTTTTTCATGAGCTTATTCATTTACAACTTAAGATACATTGGTTCAACTGAGGGCTGAATACTGTAGATTGGTAAACCAATAACATTTGACCTATTGTAACATGCTTCCCCTTTAAAGCAATTTTCCACCAAAAGACAAGCCAGCAAAGACAAAAATTGGTCAATGATTACCGCACACTTCACCTTATCAAGATAAAAACAAATCCAGTTTCCTTAAAATATCAAGTTACTTTCCAATCACTCCCCACTGTCATCTATGAACACGATCAACATTCTGATACCCACCAACACACATTTTGGTAAATGTAAACCCAACCAGACTCACAATCGCACATGCCAACATAACAACGTTGCACCCCATTTATTGGCGGCCGGTTCAAAGACACTCGCTCCGACCAATGCACCGAGCTTCCCCGCGGCAGCACTCATCCCATTCAACGTCGACCGACACTCCTTGGAGTATGTGACACTGGGCAAGAGGAAGGTCGTGGAGTTTGGTCCGTAGTTGGCAAAGAAGAAGGTTCCTGCGTATAGGACGAGGAGCAGCCATTGAATATTCGAGAATGACGTCCAAAACATGCCGATGAGGAGGTAGAGTAAAAACATGACGAGAAACCCCTGCATTTGAATGTAGGCTGGCGTTTGGGTGCATGGAGAACACATCCAGAGACCGCTGCACCGAGTGGGTGTCGATCGAGATCGCAGCGAACGGCAGACGCACATCCGTCGCCCTATCAGGATAACAGTCACAAAATATCCAGGCAGAGACAATATTGATATCATCAAGGAATCTCGAACTGTCAATAGCAGCAGAGCGTATCCGTCTTCGACACTGTCCTTGGAACCGAATGCAGCTTCCAAAACCACCGGCTCGAACAGAGTGTTTCCATAGAAAAGTGCATCAAAGAGAAACCACGTTCCCGCCGTCCCCGCCAATTTCTTGGCGAGATGCGGCTCATTTTTGATGGAGGACCAAAGACTCGTGGTTTGGTGTGTAGTCGGCGATGTCGATGCATCATGTTCATCGTGAAACCTGTCGTGTTCCTCATTGCCATGGTCCAGATGAGAATTCTCAACCAATGCCAACTGATGGTCTTGTTGTGTGATGTGCACGCTCGGATCTCCGTCCACGATCTCGTGAAATAGTTCCGACACGGTGGATTGAAACGTGACATTTGCCCCGTCGTTATCGTGTACCCCATCACTGTAATCTTCGTCCGATGTAGGTGGGGTAAGTTCCAACGATCCACCTTCGCTCCTACGGTGCAGCAATGGATCGTCACTCTTCTCCACCGTCCCATTCTTGTTTGTGCCTTGTTCGTTTTGTTGGTTCTTTCGAAACAATCTCAAATACAGGACGACCAAACCAGGCACGGCTCCCAATCCCAATATCAATCTCCACACAAGATCAATCTGTACCCGGAACGTGAGGAGGGGATACGCCAATAGCGGGACGGTAACGAATCCCAATCCTTGCATGCTAAACGTCAACGCCACCCTCTGAAACGAGAGTATATCTCCATCGTCGCTCGTCGAATCGTTTGCACGTGCATCGTTCTCCTCGTCCAAATCCGCCGCTTCGTACCCGCGCCCGTCGTCGTCGTCCGAACGACGCTCCCCTCCCCCCCGTTCGTTCTCGGCGCTCATGACGGCGGCGAGAGGATACACGCCCCCGGCCCCGATGCCGAGGATCAATCTCCACAGCGCCAATTGTTCCAACGTCGTCCGTCCTACATCAACATCGTCCTCGTGGGTCTCGATAAAGAGGGCCCCTCCCGCCGAAGCGCCAATCTGCAACAACATGACCAACAGCATGGCATTGCGTCGTCCGACGACATCGCCCAAACATCCTCCGAGGAGCTGTCCCGCGATCATTCCCGCGAGGAGGGAGGAGGCCACCGCGGCGTTTTCGGCGGGGTCTTGCGGGGCGGCGGCGGCGTAGTTTAACACGGGCAGAACGATGCCGACGTTGACGGCGTTGTAGGAGGTGGAGTAGTTGGAGATCATGGCGGTGAGTTGATCGGGGTTGCGAATGGCGCGGAGGAGGAGGGGGAGGATGCCGCGGTCGTTGGGAGGGAGGGGAGGGGAGCATTCTTCGTCCGGCGTGGATGGGTGGTGTTGTTCGTGGGGAGATGATTGGGGCGGTTCGTTGTTGTCGCGGTCGTCGTTGGGGGTGTTATCGGGCGGCATTGTGAGGGTATGGTAGGGTACTGACTTGGCGTGAATGGTGTCAATGTTGATACATCCGGTGCCAAAGTTTGGGGGATCATTGTTCCACACCGTAGTGATTCGCATGACGAAAAAAGGATTATTTTTGCTGTCATTCGTCATCACCTCTTTTCAAAATGCTAGGTAAATACAACACACTAAAATACCCAACATAGCCCACCAAGCTGTATCGAATTTTGGCGCGTTCATTGTCGAGAGACGTTCCGTGAGTTTGGAGCGATCACAAATCTGGCGTGTCTACGCATAAAATCACGGGGTAATTGAGTAAAAGCGACGGCGCATGTCGCACCAGGTCACAACTGTCGCAACATCAACTTTTTTTACCAGACATA
>JALLPD010001007.1:0-13385 GCA_036940065.1 Cyclotella cf. meneghiniana
AGGAGCAGAAGGAGCAGAAGGAGCAGAAGGAGCAGAAGGAGCAGAAGGAGCAGAAGGTGCAGAAGGAGCAGAAGGAGGAGAAGGAGGAGAAGGAGGAGAAGAAGGATTAAAATAGGTCCAGGTCCTTTAACAACTAAGATTCTGAAAAGATATCATAATTGATCAGAATGTACCATACTAATGGGATACAAGTCAAATCATGCTATTTCATTTATTCATTGGTCTTAGAGGACAGGGGCTACAGCTTAGTGAAATGAATGGCAGAGACCTGTTTTTGATTTATAGTTAACTGTTTTTCAGCATTGAGTTACAATAAAATGTGATCCTCATTGATATAATTAACTACACTGTTCTGTTTGACAAGAATGAAGATTCAACATGTTACCAGTAGTAACAATGAGTGCAAATTGCACATAAAGCCTAGATTCTTAGAAAGGACAATCTTTTGTGACATCAATGACCCTGACCATATATATTTCCTACGCCTGTAACATCCTTGCCAGCTTGGAATTAGAAGCTGGATGGTTCCTCAGTCTTTTTCTTTCAGCTGCACGTTCTTCCTTCCTTTGGGATTGTCTCTTGCTTTGGGCTTGTTTCATCCTTCTTTCCTTAAGGGCCCTGTGCTCCTTTTCCATCTCATCAAAGTATTTTAAGTTTGCCTCTAGTTGCGCATTGCTCTCTACTGTTTTCCCTTCTGATGCAGCTGCCAGCCTCCGTCTTTCCCGTTCTTTTGGGCCTAAAATGTCCTTGTTGGTTAGCTTACGTCTTCCTGTGTTGACATCATCCAATTCAGTCTGAAGAAGTAATATGTGCTCAGAGAGGAGCTCAACAATGCGATTAGATGTAGCAAGATGATTCCACTCGTCTGATCCATACTTAGTAATCGTTCTGTTGAGATTCCTAGTTGTTAGAGAAATCCCAAGGATGAGGTATGTTGAAAATTGTTGCAAGCGAAGATTCATACATTTATACAGCACTCACCAAATCATCTTTTCAAGCATTTCAGGAGAAAAACTGTATTCTACCTCTGAATTTGGACGGTCAGAAACTGGGTAATAATATCACGAAATACGCCAATTAGATTCAAAATCTAGAAGCGTAAATATCAATATTTTAATATATGATTGGCACTCACCAGTTTTGAGACCTTTGCCTTTGACAATCAATTCCCTCCAAACACAGTCCCACGCCTCAGGGTCAATGACGTATGGGGCCATCTTGGGGTTAGCTCTCATGAGGTTTGCGATTAGTTCTGTCTCAGACGGCCCCTCAGTGTAGTCTCTTAGCTTTTCAGCAGATACCACAAGGACCGGTTGACAACCCCCGCTGATGTCACCATTCTCACAATGAGGATCATAACTCGGAGTAACAATGGTATCAGGTCCAACTACAAAGTCGTAATCAAGTTCGCCTCGTGTGTACACAGTAGGCATCATAAGCATACGCCAATGCTTAGGCGTCGTGATCTTGTGAGTGAAATAATCACGCATCAAACCTAGAAGATCATGATCACACCCAATCTTGGCGTAAGTTCAGCAAAGAATGCATGGAGAGGAAGATGTCCATTACGTACCGCCCTCCATCCAGTAATCAATAAACCAGCTTTCATGAATAGAATCAAGAGAAAATAAAAGTCAGCCGAAAAATTAACCATGAACTAGACCAAACGAATCATGCTGTTTACCAACTTACCCGTACCAGTTGGCCTCCTCCATAACTCTTATGTCTCGCCACTCGAAAAAGGCTTCTATCGGAGGACGCGTTGCGTACAAATTTTCAATATTCAATGTCGCTTCTTCCCACGTCTTGGCGTATCCGATATCATACAGAATGTCATGATATTCAACCATGGACTTTCGGATATTCCTAATAACCATAACAACTTGGTCAGCATTTGTGCCCCACCCCCTACATGGAGAGAGAAATACACAACAGAGAGGACGCGTATAACTAAAATGAAAGATATGCTAACCAATTAGAATAAAGATAGAAAGCGTGACTGTACCAGATGCCTTCATGATGAGGGTAGTTGGCCTTGATAAAGGGATGGTTCGAATCTCCAAGGTACTCAAAGTCCCATTCATCTTTCGCAGCTATGTGTAAATCATGCCGTCAAAATGAGGATAAAGCCAGATAAAAGACAACACACATCATCGTCTAAAATGTCTGGGAAACAGGCATCGATCATTAATCATTACACACTTACCCCATCCAGTCAGCGCCTCCATTTGTTGGAAGATCATTCGTTTATCACCTGAAGGGTAACCTGCAATCAAAGTCTTGTAAAAGTTCATATTGGCGGGGACATCGTATATTGGAGCCTATACCATAGGATTGATGTTGATGAGCGCTCAGGAATGAGATCGGGAATCATATTAGTGGAATTGATCTAAGTAACTACACGCAATTCCTTTTCTGGAATGAAGTTGAGAGAGCCTGCACATGAGGCTCTTACCTCCCACAAGCATTCACCTCCGCCTAGATTGATGGTCAAACCACGTCGAGAATCCTCGTCTACGCTAGATGGGACATGAAGCGTGGGCGACTCTATGTATCTGAGCATACGCTGAAAGCAGACAGATGTGAACGGCATACAGAATGTTACATCAAGTTAGTAGAACATGACGAAGGAGGGGCATTTCACAAGTAGACAGCAAAAGCTCACAGACTTCCAGTCGTTCGATCTATTACCAATAGAATAAACAATGATTGCACTCATAAACATCAAAGCGACCTTGGCAAGAGCTACCATCCCTCCCACTGTGAAATCCGGTAACACAGTTCGCGAGTGACGAGCTGAGCGCCGAGATTTGTTAACTTGGTGTTGAACTAGCATGGTTGGAATGGATTTGTTGCTGTCGAAGGAGACGACGTTAACAACTGAAAAGGGAGGCTTGCAGCTTCGTTTCGCCCTCGCGCTTTTAGTTCTCGACATATTTGAGATAGTTTTATTAGGCCCAATATTCTATTGGGCACTGATCAAGCATGGTACGAAACAACCTAAGACGGTGAGATGTTACCATAACACCTACATACAAACGCTTGTTGTCATTTTTTTATTTGCCCCTGCTATTGTGTGGATGTCTACCACATACTGTGTACGCCTACTTCATAGTGAACAGATGATATCGACAACGTCATGGAAATATTATTTGCTTTCGACACGGGAGGAGTACAATATCTTTATGTCCTGTCCTGCGGTTTCGGGATGAGAAGCGTGACCCTGATTTCGCACAGACATTTGGTTCCACGATCAATGGACTAAAGGTGCTGGTTAAGCATGATGGAAGCATTTGCTTGAGATATGTATGGGAGGAGTACAATACATTTATGTAACGTCCTTCGGTTTCGGGCTGAGAAGCGTGACCCAGAGCTCGCACAGACATTTGTTTCCACGATCAATGGAGAAAAGTAATTTTGGCAACTCTGGAGGACACGGATTTGTGACCTGTTAGCTGAAAATTTGTACATTACACTTATACATGAGCATACGTTATGTGATTATTTCCGTGTAGACTTTCTTGCGAGAGTCTCTCTTGAAAGTGGCCTAGAATTACGATACTGGGGTTTCCCCCTTGGTACAATACTTGTTTCATTCACGAACTTATCAACAATCCCTTACATGTTAAACATCGTTGGGTGGACGACACAGAAAAAACTTGTCACTAAACTGTCGACAAAGGACAGCTATGGTGCTATAAAATATACCATGTAATATAACCAAAAATCACACATCAAGTGCTTTGCGTGTCCAACTAGTCACCTATCTTGTTCATATGTAATGATAATGCCTGATAGGTAGGTAGGTAGGTAGGTAGGTAGGTAGGTAGATCTGTAGGTATTCATTCCCTGGGTGCGTGTTTCCTGTTGCATGGAGTAATGTCTTCGAACATAGGTAATCATACGTAACAATTATCATTTATCACCAGACGTAAGTCCTGTTTGATGTTCTCATGTGACGGAGCGCTTGCGACCGGTGTGAATGGTCATGAAGAGGTCATATTTTCCGCACGGGTACGGCGCAATATAATACGTACAATACAACACCGTAACAACACGGAAAAACCACCAATCACTCTACTCCCACCCATCCCCCTCAGCGTGGTCACTGACCCGTGAAAGCTCAATTTTGTGTGTGTGTAATAATAATAATTGTTCAAATCTTCCTTCTCAATTCCCTATGTTGCCTCAACCACCTGGCCCCTGGTCATCTCAATACAAAAAATACTAAGAGAAACCGCAAGCTCCGTCCCGAGAAATCTAAGATGATCACCGCAACCAGCTCCAAGCGCTGTAGCAAGCCTCCGATTGCCTACGTCGTTGTCGACCATGCTTCACACAAGTCCCGACCGTCACGAATCCATTTAAGCGTGAATGCGAGTGGACAGAAAATGACCTCGCGTCGGCGCCAGCAGGGTCGCTGGTTAATGGAAATTGCGACCGGATGCACAATAACCATAGCCAGGGTGGTCCTTATATATATAGCAGCCTTTCTGACCTACTCTCTGGTCAATAATTTCAATCACATATACAACTTATTTCGTCTCCAATCGAGCGTCAAGTTAAAGCTTCACGTGCCAGCGGGTCTGGATCAAGTGAGCAGACGCACGTTAAGTCTAAACCTAGGCGAGGGTAAATGCAAATGGCAGGTAAGAAGATAGCAAGTTCCATATTTACTGCTGCCGAAGAACGTGTGATAATGTGATTGAAATCTTACAGCTGCTCTATCTTTCGCTTTCCTGTTGCCAAGCCCCCTGTGAATGAAGTTCCCACTAACATCGACTTCTACAAGACTGTCATTGTCGGGTTCCCTTCTGGTGATAAACGCATGACCTTCATGCAAATGGAGGCACTTACAGGATGGCGTGAGTATTGCACCTTTTAACGAGTTGATTCGTTCTCATCCAAAGACACATTCTTCCAAACTTCACACTTTTTGATTCGACATACAACCCACAATACTAGCTGCCAAAGACGAGTGGGATTTTGTGTACCTTGGAGATTCGAATCATCCTTTCATTAAAGCCAACTATCCTCATCACGAAGGCATTTGGTTAGTTTGATTGAAGTCCAACGATTTCGATTTCTTTTTAATGAATTTCTTTGCCTGATCAAAACTACCAACTAATATGCGCACAGGGGTTGGGGCACAAACGCAGACCAAGTGGTCTTGGTTGTGAGAAATATTCGGAAAAGCATGGTTGAATACCATGGCATTCTTTGGGATATTGGCTATGCCAAGACGTGGGACGAAGCAACATTGAATCTTGACAAACTCTACGGAGAGCGGCCTCCACTAGAAGATTTTTATGCATGGAGAGATTTGCGTGTTATCGATGAAATTCAATGGTATGGGTAAGACATCATGTCTCCCATAATTGTTCTGTTCGATGAATCGATTGCTCGACGGTCGTGTTTTCTCTCTCAAATACCTTAGGTGGTTTATCGATTACTGGATGGAAGGAGGTAAGAAATCAGGCATCAGTCTTGTCACTACCGCTAACTTTTTGGAATTTAACAGATTCTGGCTTTGCAGGTCTTCATCGGGATATTTTTACTCACAGAATCACGACCCCCGAGCACTGGAACATGCTCATGATGCCTTTTAATTTTCAGCGAGAGGAACTTGACTATGATCTTGTGGTAGGCTCAGACACTGTCGTAACACCAACCTATGATCCACATTGTGAAAATGGTGACATAAGTGGGGGTTGCTTTCCCGTTGCCGTTATATCTGCCGAGAAACTACTTGATTTAAATGAAGGACCTGCAGAGACAGCGGCTATTGCAAATGTGCTGATGAATAGTGCAAAAATGTCCCCTTATGTCATAGACCCCGAAACATGGGACTGCATTTGGGATGAGCTTATTGTCCACCGCAAAGGTGCGAGGACTGTTGTTGATAGACCAAACTCTCCTTATACAGAAGAAGACTTTAACTTTTCCAAAGAAATGCTGGAGGCGATGATCACAGAGCTGGATCGCTTGATCACCAAGTACAGCTCTAGTGAGTGGAACGGTCTTGGCACAGCCAACCGAATTGTGGACCTTATCACATGGCATCGTGGGTTAATTCAAGCCGAAGTGGATGAACTGATTTCTGGTAGGCGTAAACTCTCTGCTAAGGATTTTCTTGGGCCTGCAGAAAGGGAAAAGAGAAGATTGGCAGGCGTGGTCGGAGATGAAGGCGACCCAGCTGCTGGCAATACATCGACTGGGCCCGACACCAAGTACTTCGATGCAATGGCACGGGAGCGTATGGCCCTGAAAAGACGTAATGGGAGGAAAGCCCAACGCCAGAGGAAAGCCCAACGACAGGACGAGCGAAGAGCCGCGAGGAAATCATTGAGAAATGATCGATTCAAGCTCCAAACGAATTGAGATTCAGAGCAGTTCAGGTGCGACCATTGTAACCATGACTGCATTCGATAAGGGATCGAAGTTTTTGTAAAGGTTGCAGGTAACATAAGAGTAAATATCAACTTATTTTTTCGATGAGGTTGCGCCTGATTAGTTTCTACAAGCGAATATTGATGGCCAAAGATTACAGTTTTGTTCAATGTCACGCATGTATTGCTTTTTTGCGTGATGCTTCTCTTTCTTTGCTGACAGATCTTCATCGTGAGTAACAATCTAATCAAAACTAACGGGCGTGATTCCGTGAATCAACAAAGTTGTACTAACACGCGAAACAGGATACTAAGGTGAAACAGACTGGCATTGCGGTGATGTTGAACTGTCATCAAACGGTGATTGGTTGGATTTATTAGTTGTAGGTTAAAACTAAACCGTCAAATCAATCAACAACAACAATCTCATCAGCATCAAAATGCATCATGAATGTCTTGGGCACCACAAAACCCCCTTCACCCTCCTCCCTGTCCCGTCCTTGCTTAAATTTAACTAAAATTGGATGTGTCCTATCCCACTCGTTCACGTTGTACACGCGCACAACTTCTCCCCGCAATCCCCCAGACAAAACAAGACAACTTGTCCCGTGTGAAAGTTTAGATTCATCTACCGGGACAAATCTTCCATGGAGATCAAATGATCCAAAGGCGTCCTTCGGAACCTGGTAGGCTTTCACTTTGGTATTCGGCGCGATGGAAACAACGGCTCCCGGAGAGAAAACTTTGCCGTTGGCATCAACTTGTTGAATTGGTTCAGTGGCGTCGGCGAAGGGGGGATGATTTCCCGATAGTAAGATAGTGCTTTGCCGTTTTTGGGGATGGCTAGATGATGTCAGCGACAGCGTGGATGAGACAGGCGGGCAGAACGCATTATTCTGACGGACGACGAGCAAACTGCTCGCGATAAAAATCGCTGTGGTTGCTATCCTTGTCATCTTTGCGGAGATAGGCAGCAATGATGCATGAAGTCCCAGGATAAAGCCTGAAGAGAAATCAAGAAGTTTATTGAGAATATCGGGTCCGTCGGCCGGACGGGGGTATGGTAGGGTGGATGAGGGATGTTACAATAACACTCTATGTTGACTATCTACGCTTAGGTCCCCTTGTGTCTTGATGTTGACATAAATAATTTCGCGCGCCGAAGTAGATCCTGCACTACTACTATCTACTACAATGCAGATGTTCCAAAAATCTTACGTACGGTTCTTCTTCATACTTATTCCTCTGTAATATTTAGCTTCACATCTCGAAGCCAAAAAGCTGCTTAAAAGTCGCCGCCCGCCAAGAAGGGAGACAACCCCGAGACAACCGACTTTCGAGCATATTCCGACGTCCGACTCCCGAAACGCTCCTTCCACAACTGCTACCATGAGCGCACAAGCATATACCGTTCTAGCATCATACTATCACTGGCTTGTCGCAGCGCCTTTGATGGGATCGGTGGCGTCTGTTTTGATTTGTCAGCAGTCACCCAAAGAGGAGAAGGGAAAATGGTGCGTCGCATGAGGTGATGACCAATCGTCAACAGTTACCTCGTTAAGATATCGGTCGTTTGTCCCTTACCTCAATTGCGAAATAAATGAACAGGATGTTTCGTCACAAGTCGCTAGGGCTGTTAACTGGAATACTTGTAGCCCCTCGATTAGGTTACCGCATCTTTAATGCAGCAAAGGTATGCAAATGTCTTCTAGACTTTGTGCAGGAAAAAACGTGTTACTTGACTTTCTGGCTATTCATTACTGCATAGTATCAAATTGGTCATCCCACCGGCACTGGTCCTATCGAAGCAAAACTCGCAGATATATCGCATTTCTTGCTATACGGGTTCATGACGATTATGCCTGCGACAGGTATTGCCATGGGCTACTACGGAGGGAAGGGATTGTGAGTTCTATCATATCATTGATCGTTTGGGATTTTGAAAAGGCTTCATTCATCTAAATTGTTGCTCGGGTCTAACACTTTCTCAATCCAAAGGCCATTTTTCTGGACAACTATTCCTGGCGCAACGGTTGCCAATGGGGATATTGCGAAGAAGGTAAGCAACTCAGTTCATAGACGTTCTGGCGCATACCTCATGCCCACCAGCATTTATAATATTTCACTTTCTCTCATCAAAATCCAATCATAACCAAGAGCTTCTCTGTTCATAAAACACTGGGAGTGTATGGAAAATATTTGATTCCAATTCATATTGGTGGGGCAGTGAAACATTCGATCTCTGGTCATACAATTTGGAGTCGTGTTAACCCATTTGGCCGTCCAATGCATTAGTGATCAGTCAGTCCTTTGCATTTTTGAGAATATATTAAGTTTTGGCGAAACTATTGTAGCAAGACTTGATTTCGTGTATTGGTTTTAGATAATTCACCATAAAATACCAAGGGTTTTTGCTTCACCCTTAATTGAATTACGGCGATGGTGTCGTTTATTTTGACAATTCATCATTGTTTTCTGCGACAAAACGTCCCAAACAATCCTACTTAGTCACCATCACTAAAGCAAGACAAAGGGGCTTGATCATCTGCAACATACCACATATTCAAAACGAGCAGTGCAATGCATCCAAAACTGCCAGCTATCCATTTGCAATACGACCTATTGCAGCTAAACCATGAACAGCCTGGAGTTCGAGAACTACCCAGCAACTTCATGGAAGAGGATGATCGTGGAGTAGATTGGGGTCACTTGAATTCACGTGGAGATTTCGGGGGATACGGACGTTTTAGAAATTACCCGTTTCTGTGAGTCGGAGTCCTTCTTTAATTGGAGACCCAAAAAACGAATACAAGCCAACCATTATACAAAAATGATCAGTTGTTTGGGAACTATCTTTTCTTCCTCGTCTCACAATGATTCAAAGTAAATGTTTTCTTCTGCACACTTCATTAGCAACCGATTAAGACATGCAGTACAAAAAGGAAGTAAGACTTCAAAACTATCATCAATTTTGAAACAGAATTCTATTTCTACTAACACAATGGTGTCGTATTTTGAAGTCAACCAAAGAAAGAGAATCGGACAAGTCATATAACCGTCCAACAAAAATGCATTATGTGTATTCTATACTCTCAAAATAACTAATCCTTTATCGTGGCTGGTGATCAATATCCAAAGTCCCTCCACTTGTAAAATAAAGCGCCGTGTGTGTTAACCTCAGTCATCTCTGATCCTATTGAAAAAGGAGTCGGAAGCATTGGTGATGAGACTGAGGCTGTTGATATAGGCACAGAACCAGTTGTGGATGTGAGTAGAACGAATAATAATGATGGCCATCCATTCATGCTAGCACTAGTATCATGTCATTGTCAACCGCACCACCAAAGAAGCAACATAATATTGAATTTAGTTCTATTGTTTCATTCATCTAAAATGACAAGTACTTGTGGTGGCTGGCATATGGGTTTGCTCAAGAAGCAGGAAAGAAAAAGGTTGTAGGCTGAAAGTCCATAAGGGAGAAATAATGCAACGGATGATAAATTGAAAAAGAAAGAGGCAGAAAAGACAGAATCACTTCTATTCTCATCATTCTTGTGTACAGTATGTACACTTTATCCACCTTACCTATTTCCATTGGTACCATATTTTCTATGCAACATATCTGTAACAGCACCTTCATACATCAGATGTTGGTGGTTTACGCACTGACTTCAACTTGGCTCAGTAGTCCAAGAACTTACTCAAGAGCATTGAAAATTGAAAGATAAGACATCAGAAATCAAAAGCCAGATAGCTAAAGCTTGAATAAGAGACCAACAGAGTTGTTTGTTGAAAAAGACTTGAACTGTTGCAGTAGTTTTTGGGTACTCTGATTAAATCTGTTGCAGAAAAACTTAAACATTATTACTTCACTCTTCAAAAACACGTCAGTTACCAAAATTGCATAAATTTTGGTTCTATTACCAGTTTCTTAATGATGATACTGTAAAGCAAAATTTCCATCAAGGACAAGGACAAGTAAAGGCACTATAACAATGACGTTGTCTTAGTGAAGATGCGCTGACAAAGTGAGCACTCCCTCCACAATCTTAACCTGTATCACTTACCTAGATTGTCCTGACAATCAGTCATCACTTTAATCTTCTGCATTTGCATGGCTTGCTTTGTTAATTGATCCAATTATCAAATGGACACTGTCAGACTCTTGTCATGTTCCCCATTGGTGCTCTGTCTAATTGGACAGGAATCTAAACTGTGTGATGGTTATCATTGACATGTTGTTTCATTAGTCTTGATTCAAATAGCATGACAAGGATAGCATCACCTGTGGAGAGATCAGTCACTTATTGTATTCAGAGGGCTGACAGAATTTTGTTTGGATTAGAATGGCAAATGAGATGAGCAACAAGTATATGCAACTCAGATATGAATGAGGTATTGGTGTGTCAGGTTTCATAGGTGTGCATGGATGTGCTCAACTGTGACTCTGAACAAACCTGCATGTGTTCAGGTGTGCTTGGGGATGATGAGGTATGTTTAGGTTTGCTTGGGTGCATTTCTGCATCCCTTGGGTTCACCAGACACGTTGGATAATGATTTTTTCTCCCTTCAGAGAAATAAAAAGCCTACTCGGCTTTCTCAGATCCTGATTTTGCCAAATTACATGACTTTCAGGAAGTTGCAGACAAAAGTCATATAGTTTGCAAGTTCCCAAGGTTGTTGTGTGTATAATTCTGCACACATCTGATCTCCTCCATCAGGGAGATTGTGAATGGCCAATTTCTGACTGGTTAGACCTTAAACTTATGCTTGGAGTTGTTGCAAACTTGGTATGGCTGAGTAGACCTTGAAGTTTTATCTCACAGTCATAACCTTTTATTTGTAACACTACAAATCATTCCTTTCTTCAATAATAATGATCATTGTATTGCATAATTCATAATATAAGAACCACCAAGACTTTAAGATTCCTTCGATGGTTCTTATACTCCAGATTAACCTAATATTTGAAACTTGATGAAAAACTTAGTCTCTTTGTTTTTACTTCATGTGTTTCTGAGACAAGGACATGGTAGCTTCCTGACATATCACCTTCATCAGACTACCTTGCTCATCCATGCCGTCCACCACTCATCCGTGTTTGCATGATGAGTGTTAGCTTTGGTTAAATCATTCATTCTTGGCAATCATCTTGTGTTGCAGGGAGCAATACATTCAGGTGTATTGCTGTTAATACAGGGAATCCATTCATGTGGTACTTGATTCATTGGAGTGAGTAAATTGATTTAAAATTTAAATGATTGAATATTTTGACAATTGGTTCTTATAATCCAGCGGCTCCTATAATCCCAATTATTGAATAGATCATCATCAGCATCAGCAGTAGCTCTTCCATTAAATTTGAAACATTTCTAATCAGTTCATTTGGCACATCTAGGTAGCTATGTTGCCTTATTCTGAGTATGCAAAAATCTAGAGAAATTCTCTATCAAAATGTAACAGCTTAACATTGATCTATTTTTTACAGGTATGCATTTGGTGTGAACCTCAGTGGCAATGCCAAAGATGAAAGCAAAGATCAAAAGAGTAAATCAAAATGCTGAATAACAGAAAGTGGACAAATGTAGTCAGTGTATTGGCAAGTGGAAGGGCAGAGATGAAATAGATGATCTAACCAAGGAAGACTTTTACTCCTTTTGGTGGAGTAGCACATATCAAATGAAAAATGGAAGAATGTGAGCCAGGAAGTGAACAAAAAGACTTGACTTTCAGACATTCTCATTCATTTCCATAGCATCATACCATGGATCACATGAAGTATGACTATTGGTCTTTCCGTTTGATATAGTTTGTCTCTGTAGACAACAGTACCAAATAAAAAATTACAAGTTTACCGCATCATCATGTATGATTACAATTCTTGTATTTATCTGAACTTGACTAGATGAAGTTCAACATTAAATGAATGTTCATCTTTCCTTTTCTCTGTTACCAATGGTCTAGATGACAATCTAAGATGTGTTACAGCAACATGGCCAAGTTCACAAATTATGTTAGGCTTTGGCAGTCCCCTCTTAACAAAATAACACATTAACATGAAGCTAAGAAATTCCTGACAGCTTATGTACAATGACATTTCAGAGAACCTACTATAGCATAAACTATGGTATATTATGGCACTGTAGCTTATGCAGTAAAGTATTATCCATTGCAATGGGTGCTCCCCGGTAGCTCCCTGACTTTTGACTGCCACCATGCTGGTTATTATTCCATAGGAAACACAGGCAGTCCTGGAAGATGCCAAGTTAGAATTATTGGCTGCTTGACATAGGCCAAGGATTCCACAGGCCTGAAACAGATGGTCAGGTCTGGGAATCAAACTCAGGACCTACAAAAAGATCCTGCTGTGAGGTCAGGGGTTCAAACCCTGGACCTGTAAAACATCGTGCGTATGAGGAACACAAAAACATACGCAGAATGCGTGAGTGGCTTCCATGTGGAATGCATACATTGAATGACAAACAACGGCCAGATTGACAGACAATGGCCAGACCAACCAAAAACTGGATAATGGACAGACCTTTCAAAAAATGATGAATCAGTCCAGAAAGGTATGTTCCCAGCAGAAAATATCTTTTTGGTAACACATCATGTACCAAGTTTGTGTAGACTTCTACACACCATCGCATCCTAATGTAGGACACCTGTAGAAACATACTACACAAATATTCATCATACACATGTACATGATGAATGCATGATGATTGATTTTGTCACCAATTCATTTTTATCGTCTGATAACCTCATAAGACCAATTTGGCAACAACCTATGCAACCACACAGCACCAGTTTTCCCTGTTACTTTTCACTAGTTATTATCTAGTAGTGCTGTTGGTTTGATTTTCACCCAACAGAACCATCATCAACATTTGGCTTAGGTCACTGCTTTAAAACTTGCTAAATGTGCTGTGTTTTGCAGTCTCAATTTTTTCCCAGTCATACATGTATGACTTATGCCAGAAGAATTTAAATCTA
>JALLPD010001009.1:0-13370 GCA_036940065.1 Cyclotella cf. meneghiniana
AGAAAGGATGGCCTGCTCATCAGGCGTTGCTGGATTGCAAATGGCTCGTAGAGCATGTCTTCGAAGTCCCTCATCATTCTCATCGAATCAAACCTCTCATCGAAATCGCGCATAAGTTGCGTAACATCTCGTGAAAAGAAAGATTGTCTGCTCAACTCTGGGAGAATCATTGAGCCGAGAGACATGGACGGCCTAGTTCGCATTGTCACGTGGTAGGCAGCTTGAACCGACACCCCAAGAAACACTGCAACCGCGAAAGTGCAAAGTTTGGATGGAAAGAAGGACGTAGTCTTCATGTCAGAATAGTTAGTTTTTGCTGAATGAATGCGAATAACTCAAGTTCGAGCTTTCTAGATGTGGAAAGAATAAATGAAGTTGTTTATGATTAAGTCGGAGAGCGAAGTTATGTGAAGAAAGTAAATGCAGACCATTATTTCCAGGTGGAATTAATTAGACGACACAACCATAATCTCTGAGCCATCAACGACTCCCGACGAATTTACTGTGCACGACTTCGAATTGGGAGATCGATGGAAGGATAGATTGGTGAAGGAATCAACACACTAAGTAGAATTGTATGTAAAGCTGTGGAGAAACGCACATCTTTCCGCCTGGAATGTGAACTTACAAAAGAGTCTGAGAATTCCATCGAAATTGTGAGGCAGGGTTCGCATGGAAAGGTTCTCTCTTGCATTTGGCAATTGACACGAAGGTAAAATAGACGTACTACCTTACGTACTTAGGCAATCGAGTAATGTCAATCACATTCTTCGTGCCTTCTTGCATTCCGGAGATCCCGACTTCTTTCCAGAAGTTGTGCGCCATAAATCGCGTGTTCCACTGGGGCTCTGATGAGACGACAGCTTGCTTATCAGTGCAGTTGCCCGAGCTAGCTGAATTTGTGTCTGTTTACATGCAGGCGTTTTGTTAAGGGAGTTCCTATCATCACAAGTGAATGAAGACAAGAAAGCACGAATCTCATTGAGCTGAACCAACCATACTTTCAATTCGTTAAAGTCGTTGTGGGAGCATACAAGGCAACTGCAGCATAGACTATTAGTCTGGCCACCTCCTGACTGATGATTGTCCAGATTTGAAAAGTGATCAACAAGGAGATAGCAGTCCTAACCTCATCATCATCTCACTTTCAAAATTCAACGGCTTCAAAAGATCTCACCCCGCTAAAAGTTTTGACCGGTTGCTTTATACTTCTCTCACAAACCCGGACGGCCAACATCATCTCTGCCCCAAGCAATCCTCATATCCAAAACGACACTAAATGGGTCAACATCTGTCAAGCGCAAACGTACCACCCTGAGTAATCTACCCCAATTTGAGTTGAATTCGCCAATAAATGTACGAGACCGAGCCAACATCCATAAATCGGCAATACTTGCAATGTTTCGATTGTAACGAGCCTGGCAGGTATCACCCTCAATGGGTGTTCTTTCTCCGGTCCCTGCAATGTGGAATGATGTTTCTTGTGTAGGGTTGAAAAAGAAAGTGAGCTGATGGCATCCGTTGAAAAGAAGAGCTGGGTGTGTCTGACTAGTTTGTTGAAGTTGGGCATCATGATGTTGATTCTTGTCATGGTTATTGACAGCAGCAGTGGCAGCGGTATGAGCGACTGCCATCAAGGTGGCAATCTCTTGCTTCACAACCACAGGATCATCTGTAGCCACGTATACATTATGCTTCATCATCTCGATCTCCCCCTTCTCATTTACTGGACACTCATCACTCATCCATCGTTTCAAATAATGCTCAAAAGGGATATAATCTAACGGCATGTTGCTTTCGGCAAAACCCCGACTTGTCCAATAATGAACAACCGATCCCCGAGATTCAGATAACAACTTATCGCCCCTGCGAACATGTATTCCATCAAACATGTCAAGGTGAGAGTTTACATCTCGCAGAAAATTCTGCACATCTCGTGCAATCCATGGCTGTAATCGCAATATTCCCGATTTCACCGAGAGACCCAGGGCATAATCCCATTTCTCCCCGGGTCTTTTGATTTGAACGAACCTCGCGGCCTCTTCTTGAGAGGCACCCAAGTTGACCGCCCAGCGAAGTGACGCGTCCGGATCGGAAGCGCTGACCATTTCATTTGAGATTTGACGAAAGTATCCTCGCAGTGGCGATCCTCGTGTGACGATAACATTGACGTCTCTTCCCGAGACTGAATCGTGAGATAGCATACCGTTTGGATTGAAATTCCCGCTCATTTGATTCCAAACATTGTATTGATGAGAATCCGGTATACGACATCCGTTGTGAAGCCATACGGGATGATGAATCAACCTCGAGAATCCATTAGGGAATTCATCTATCTGTTCTTGGTTGTTTTCTGAAAACATATCAGGCGGACATCCAAACTGCGATCCCCCTTCGTAGGTATTCCATTCCCCCGAGGGTTCCAACAACAGCAACGGTCGATTGAGATAGGTCGCCAGCAGCACTGCCATGAGATAGGTGTTGATTTGCGATGCGTGTCCGTGGAATGCAAACGCATCGGGCATGTATATGAGAATTTTTTCGCATCGTTGGTTGAAGGCATCGGTGTGATGGGCGTAGTAGGAGGCTATTTCGATGGCGCGTCTTTCTATCCTATTGTCGATGTAGTTTGTGTTTTGGAGGGTGGTGTATGTTTCATATGTGGCTTCATCGGATCGCGATCTTGTTTGCGGGTCATGTGTTGATGGCGTCTTGACGGAAGTCTGAAAAGAATCGATAAAAACAAATGGATCTATGAAGGAAATGCAATACCAAGTCACGAAGCCCGAGAGGAGCACGACGAAATAGTTGATGGACGGACGACGCATGGATGAATCATGTGTTTATATACGCCAAAGGCCTGTTGATCACTAGACACGAGAATGCCGCGAGATGTAAGATTGACGCTAGGTTTATTGGTCTACTTGGCAGAAGTGAACGGCGGAGATAAATGGCGATGGATGGTGTGTTGCCATCGACCAGTGGCAGCGGATGTCGAGTATGGTATTTGCGGATGAGGCCAGTATTGTATGCTCTATTGTATATGGTGTACAGTACCATGCTCTCCATGGTGAATGTAATATTGTACCATATGGTACCATATCTACCGTAGCAGCCTGGGATCCATAATTTTTAGTGTTGCCGCAAAAAAAGTAATCATGGCTAGGTACCTTTATGGTTCCTCGACATTAATAAATCACAGATAAGAGATAAAAATAGAAATTTAAAGGTACCTTTGTGAGTGAATTATCTTTTGGAGGTATCTTTTTCTTCTACTAGGAACAAAAAAAGTATCTTTCCGCAGACAATTCATAAATACAGAATATTACTGAGATACCTGTGTGCATGTAAGCTAAAAGGTATATATGGTGTGGTACAATAGCTCTATTGTATTGTACGATACCTCGAGGCTAAGTATCGGAAAAAAATGCCGGGAAATCCTTTTTTGCAAACGCGACACTGACGAAATTGGGCTGGCATTGGGTGATATTTTGGTTTGTTACACGGTGAACACGCATGCGAATGCTTCATCCAGTGATGTGGTGTGGTGCATGTCCCGGTTTGTTCTTCTGCTGACTGTGTGACCTCTGTGCGACTGTGTTGTGCGTGCACGAGAAATAATATGGTATGGTATGGTGAAGCATCATTTTAAGATTATTTTCTCAATTCAGTAGTAACATAGAGCCTGGTGGTTCCATTTCATTTCCGAACCATCTTGTGTCTCCTATACAATACACACAACAACTCTTTCTCGATCATCGCTCGGCTGTACCCATTGAAAAGTTTCCCGCTCTCTCATTCCACTACAACCATCTTTGGAAACAATGAAGATCTCACCCATCGCCCTCTCGTTCCTCGCATCATCATCGACAACACCCGCCATCCTCACCATGGCATTCCACGCCCCTCAGCAGCCGCATCACCTGTCTGTCACCGCCCTCCACTCCACACGAGAACGCACCGGATCGGTGTTCTCTCTCTCCCGCCAAATGCGCGAAATGCAATCTCAAATCGTATCCGAAAACGAAGACGCGGCACTCATCATACAGGCGCTCAGGGGACGCAACATGAACGACGACGACGCGCAGGTGGCCGGATTGGAAATGAAACTCATTGAATTCGATGATGTCGATGGAATTGGAAACGATGCTTCGGGAACATCTGCCAATGTCGAGAGGTTGCCCTACGAATACGATCCGGTGGCGCTCAAAAAGTTTTTCTCGAAACGTCCAAATTTGATCGTTTCGAGAATACTACAAGTAGCTTCTACGGGAGGGTCGGTACTTTTTAATTATGTGCTGGATTCATTGTCGGGGAAGCTCAAGAGCGATCCGGATTTGGAGGTACGACGGGCTGCGGAATTGAGGGATACGATTACCAGTTTGGGGCCTTTTTTCATCAAGTTGGGTCAGGTGAGACAGTTCAACTTCCGCTAGAGTCCGAATCCATTGTCATTAACATACATTCTTTATCCTGGAACAACATTTCAAACTCATACTCTAGGCCCTGAGCATCCGTCCCGACGTCCTATCCCCGCGATCCATGGTAGAACTACAAAAGCTATGCGACAAAGTCCCATCCTTCGATTCCAAAATCGCATTTGCCACTATCGAGAACGAACTCGGACAATCGGTCGATCAAATATTCAGCGAAATCACTCCCGAGCCAGTCGCCGCCGCCAGTCTAGGGCAGGTGTACAAGGCCACGCTTCGAGCCACGGGCGAGACTGTGGCGGTCAAGGTGCAAAGACCAAAGGTTTTAGAGACCGTTTCGTTGGATTTGTTTTTGGCTCGGGAATTGGGATTGCTGCTCAGGAATTTTCCCGCCTTGTCGGATAGACTGGATGCTGTGGCTTTGTTGGATGAGTTTGCCTACAGGTTTTATCAGGAACTGGATTATGAGAACGAATGTAAGTAACATCGGGTCGTTCATCATTGGGATTGGACTTTGTGAGCATTGGTCACTTACTCCTAATGCTATTTTCTGATGCTTCACATGATAGGCGAAAACGGAGAAAAAATGAAGGAACAAATGAAAGTCTTACCAGATGTGGTCATTCCCAAAAATTACCCGGCCTACACAAGCCGTCGTGTGCATGTTGCGGAATGGATTGAGGGCGAGAAACTGAGTCAAAGCTCCGCGGACAATGTTGGAGCCTTGGTCAATCTTGGTGTTATTACCTATCTCACACAATTATTAGAATTCGGTTTCTTTCATGCTGATCCACAGTAAGAAGTGTTACGCTGTCCTTTCTGACGGTTGCATTGGAAGCATCAAGCATCTAATAATGATTATTTTATTTTCTCTGTTTTCCAGTCCCGGGAACATGATGCGCACCGACGATGGCAAACTATGCATCCTTGATTTCGGCCTAATGACAGAAATTACCGATGATCAAAAATACGGCATGATCGAAGCCATTGCCCATCTGCTCAACCGTGACTATTCAGAGATTGGACAGGATTTTGTCAATTTGGACTTTATTCCCAAAGGAACGGACACCACGCCGATTGTCCCGGCTTTGACAAAAGTGTTTGATGCGGCGCTGGCTGGAGGAGGAGCGAAGAGTATTAATTTTCAAGAGCTTGCTGCCGACTTGGCTGAAATTACATTTGAGTACCCATTTCGGTGAGTACATTGTTGGAACTATAGTAAGGCGGTGCACTCCCATCTCATAAACACTAATTCGATTGCTTCATTTCACAGTATCCCTCCTTATTTCGCCTTGGTAATTCGAGCCATTGGTGTCCTCGAGGGCATAGCATTAGTCGGAAACCCGAATTTCGCAATCATTGATGAGGCATATCCTTACATCGCCCGTCGGCTCATGACAGATAACAGTCCTAGGCTGAAAGCAGCGCTGAGGTACATGGTATATGGCCGAGAAGGCTCGTTTGATGCAGAAAAGTTGATTGATTTGCTACAGGCACTTGAAAAATTCACAGCAGTACGAGATGAGGGCGATGGAAGCGCATTCAAAGTCGATGGAGTTAGAGGCTCAAAGAATCTTGGAACAGCGGGGGATTTCGCAGGAAGTAAAACTGTCGAAACCTCACAAAATAATAGAATAGCCAAACTAGAATCGAATGCGGGTTATTCATCCACACTGGGGATAAACCTTCGTGAGGAAGGTTCTCAACGAGATGAACGAACCGTCCGCGAAGCACTGCGATTTTTCTTCAGCCCTGAGGGAAATGTTTTCCGTGAATTTATCCTGGAGGAGATTGTCACATTTGTTGACGCTTCGGGTCGGGAAGCAACACAGGAGATCATGATGTCATTGGGGTTAAATAATTTGCCCTTGCCATCCTTGATTCGGGCAATGAATCCTTCTTTATCTTCGGAGGACAAGCGAGTGAGTTGTGTGTTCATGGCGCGTCTTTGTCTTCTTCATTGCTTAGTCCCTGACAAATTTGTTTTCGGTTATTTCTCTGTCAGATGGTAGAGCAAATGCGAAAATTATCCCAATTTCTTCTGGGTGACTTCGAGAGCGCTTTGTCGAGTCAACGGTTGAGAAAAGTTCTCCCTGTCGTTCGTGAATACGCTCCACAGTTGCGTGAGTTTGGGTCTTTACTGGCAATTAGATTAAGTGAAAAAGCGATTTCAAGAGGGCTCAATTGGGCATCTTCCAGGTTAGTGACACGTTGAAATAAAACCGAGTACAACGTTGTCTTTGTAAGATGATAAATGTTGCGCCTTAAAACCACGGCTTATGAACTGAACTCTCCTAAGATAATTCTAGAAATGAAAAACAATGAAGTTCTTCGTGTGTCATTGCATTGGAGAGCAGCACATCACATGTTTTTTCATTTCTTTGTTCGAATCGTCCAATCCCCAAGATGGCATCTCATCATACAATTGAACATGACTCAAACAAATTGTAGCCTGGTTTCCACCTTTGGCGGTTATTAAAATCCAATGATTTTGATTCCCGTATACGGGCGCCCACTGTTCACCCTCTGACTCGAAATCTGTCATATGACCACCGATCACAGGCTTCGAAGGCCCATAGGGGCAGTATGCCGCGTAGGGGCAAAGCTCCATTTTAAAACCACGACTGCCGGTAAATTTACCACAGAACTTTACAAACGAAAGAGAAAGTTAACTGGTGTTATTGAAGCAAATGAACGAACCTCCATTTCATGTAATATACACCACTCACTTGAACTGCATCGTTATGAGAACCTCCATTCCAGCCAAACGAAGAATCTA
Source organism: Cyclotella cf. meneghiniana (assembly GCA_036940065.1). Taxonomy (NCBI): domain Eukaryota; phylum Bacillariophyta; class Thalassiosirophyceae; order Thalassiosirales; family Thalassiosiraceae; genus Cyclotella; species Cyclotella cf. meneghiniana. The sequence goes on from JALLPD010001009.1 coordinate 7,213, forward strand.
GCCATAGGGGATCGAATGTTGCATATATTGCGTTGATCTTTTCGTCGCCATTGTAACTACTGCTCGAGGAGGTCCCACTGCCAGCGGCTGCATTGTCAACGAAACTCGAATCATTGTTTTCGGATTGAATTCCAATCACCATATCTGTCAAGGCTCCGTCAGCAATATCACTTTCCTCTTGGTTGTCCGGAGTTACTTCGCCGCTGGCACTGTTCCCATCGCTGTCTGGGTTCGACTGAATACCAACTACCATGTCTGTCAGAGCATTATCCGTTACTGCTAGACCCTCGTCTCCAATAATTGTATTTTCGCCATTCTCACTACTGAAGCCCACGCAGCACAGAATATGTTTCTTTAAATCAACCTTTGACCCATCGACACCCCATACAGGCGGTTTATGATGCAATTGCAGGTATGTTCGACAAGTGCTCGATGGGGTTTTATTAAGCATCCCCACCATGACCCACTCATTGGGGTTACTGGATTCAACAGGTGCCCATTGCTCACCTTCGTATGCATCCATTTGCAAGCTGTTAAATGTGAAAAAAGGTTAGAAAGACATTAGAACTGCAGCAAGCAAGAAACAAAGCAACGCGATCCAGCATCACTCACTACAATGGCTTATCATTTTGTGGACCGTTGGGGCAGTACGCTTGCAGTGGACACAGCTCTAAGGTACCAGAACCATGCCGAATCGATTCACAAAATGCCTGTGCATCCAAGTGCGTGGTTCCCTGCCAGCCACTTTCATTACTAAACCATACTGGGTGGTGAGCATTCTGTATCTGCGTTTCCCACTCGGTCATAGCGCCTGTTTCGGTAGCAGCAGGAGGCGTGCTTTCTGATCCCGAATTGTCGTTAGCGGGCGAGTTATCTGCAGCATCTTCCACAACGTTTGAGTTACCCGCTGGATCGTCGACGGCACCAGAAGCGCCGTCTCCGGTGGACGTTGCAGTAACAGGTTTGTGCACAAAATCATTCCCCTCACTACCAGGATCATTCGGCACGTCCCAAACAGTCCCCTCTTCGTAGGGATGTCTCCTACAACACATGATATGCCTGGTAATCATTTCATTGTTCTGCCCATTCAACCCCCATTCGGGCGCTTTCTTATATTTTTCCGAATACAAGTCACATTCCCCCTCCGTACCCACTTGAACCCATTCGTTACTCATATTAATGACCGCCGCCCACGATTCTCCACCGTGGTCCATGACTCCCGAGAGCAATGTTTTCTCCATGGGACAGTATACCTCATAGGGACAGGGTATGTAGTCGTTATACTTTGCGCAAAAGTCCAGCGATGCCTGATAAGTCTGTCCTTTCCATCCCGTGGATCGATCGAACCAAACAGGACGGTAGGCGGCAGACACCGCTTGAAAAGTCTTATCCTTCTTCGACATGGGAGGAGGGGGCATAACATCCTCGACACCGTTCAAATGGGTGGCATCTGGAACAGTGACGGCCACGTTGTTATACCCCGTGTACTTTTGGCCGTGCTCTTCCTCCCATTCCATCTTTTGCCGCTCTCTCCACTCCTCGTCCCCCTTGTAATCCGGCAAGGGCGGAGACCTCCGTCGTCGTGCTTCCTCGAACCCGTGCGTAATCGCCGATGCGATCGATACGGCGATCACTCCGATGAGCAAGACCGCCGATCCGTAACATATCGATTTTCGAAATTTCTTGGATCGAAAGATGGGATACTTGTATGATCTCCTCCGTTCGCGTTCGTACCGATCCAAATTCGGATGTGTGTCGGGGGTAACTCCCAAATCCTTACAAATCTCTTTGAACGACACCTCCATCGATTCGTCATCGTCACTATCATCATGGGGTCGGAATACCAACCCCTTATCGCCCAAAGGCGAAATTCCATACTCCATATCCTCGACGGTGTATTCCTCTTCCTCGTCCGTATACCCCGCGGAAGGAGGAGAAAGTCCGCCGTCTCCGCAATACCGATCGTGATCGTAACACTTGAAATCGTAATCGTTGGCCATTTCTTCTCCTCCGCGAATATTCTCGACGTCTACCGCGGACTCTCCGTACTTGTCTCGAATCGCGCGCGCCGTGGTTCGCGTCGCCATTGACGCCTTTCGCACCATGTCGGACGCGGCGGAGGATACGGTGCGGAGCGCGACGTCGGCCTTGAGACGAAAGGCCGCGGCGGTGGATGCGGCGGTCTGTGTGTGTTTTTTTCGGGCGGAGGAGGAGTGCGCGGCGGTCGATCCGGAGATGGAGGAATGGGCCGAGGAGTATTTGTGGGAGGATTTCGAGTGGGAATCTTTGTGTTTGCGAGATGCGTCTCTCTTTCGCTTTTTCTTCTTTTTGTGTGTGTGTTTCTTGTCTTTTCCGTTGTCGGCGGCGGTGATGATGGTGTTTTCGGCACAGAACTTTTCCAGCGTGGCGAGTTTGATCTCTTCCTTTCGGAGGTCATGCGGAGTGAGTATGATTTGAGAGTTGGCGATGCTGGGTTGCGATTCGTCTGGTCGTTGTAGAAATGCCGATCGATCTATTCGTATATTATTCAAGTCTCCATCGAGCAGCAATAGATTTCCGTCGTCTTCTCGACACAAGAGAGGCGGCTGGTTCGACGATGTGTCGGTGAAATCCGTGGAATGTTGTTCGTCGACGTTCCGCTGTGCCCTGGCTTCCTCGTGCAGGTAATCTCTGTATACCGATATGATGGCCGTGGCTCTGTCCGCCACGGTCAGCTCGTAGTTCTTGGTCCGATTGTCGGTCGTCGTCAACGTGGACTCCGTGGAATCACCGTCGGTCGCGAGGTGAAACAGCGGAGATTCGTTGTTGATGAGCGACGAGATGGCGGCCACCGTCGACGGAGAGTAGTAAGGCGATCTGCCCGTTTCCTCAGAGACATTTTCGTCGTTGTCGTCGACAGTCGCTTGGGATGCTCGCGATGCGCGGTCGGCTACGTTTCGGGGAGGATGCTCTACGTGAGAGCCGTTCAGAGAAACATCGGAGGCTTGCGGCAGCGGAGGCGTCGCGGACGAGTCGTAGCCATTCATGGTGCTCTTCGATTGTTAATCAAGCAGTGTTGACGAGATCACAGAAAACAGTATTTACAAATCCCCGCAGGCTAAAGTATTGCACGTTGCATAAATAATAATGTCAATAACAGTCATGATGTTGGAGCATGCACGATCTCCTCCTAATGCGGTAGAGTCATTAATTTGATGTATGGTATGTTATACATGGATTATTGTTCGATACAGCCCTTTTTATTGACTTCGCACCAGCCTTGCCTCTCTCTAGAGTAATATCATGACGACTGTGCAGTGGGCGAATAATACCTACCTAGACTGTTAAGACGAAAGGGGGATCCACCGCTCGCTCCAGGAAAAAACAACTAATTTTACGTCGGCAATCACGCGAACATTATATTCGCTCCCACGAAAATCCTGGACATGCAATTTTTCGAAGTAAATGATTCTCGGTAATAATTATCAGGAACCGAAATACCACCCTAGCACACAAAATAACACGAAAAAGGATATCAAAATTTGTCTCTGGGCGTGTCAGAAAAAGTCAGAACGGGAAGGTAATTTGTTGCGAGAACTATTTATTTGTGACCGCCCCTCGCACACGCAGGAAAGAGCGCCGGGGAAGCCCCCTTTCGCATCCATCATGCAGGTGACATTTTAGCGTCCAGTCAAGGTCCAGTCATCGTCCACCGTCACCCGTCAACTGATCCCTTCAATTTGCCCGGGAAAACTGTCCAACATCCGGGTCAAGTCAGGTAACCATATCATTCGCCCCACGATGAAGCAGATACTTCCTCCATTAATGTTGCATCTATTGGCATTGGCCGCAACACCCATCACCGATGCATTCCTATCGCCCTCTCACACCTATGCTCGTCGCAGTCGACATGTCATTGCATCCGCCCATCGAAACTGTAAACATTCTCGTCGCAGTATGACACCAGCGCCATTGAAATCCGATGCCACCAACAAGCACACATACTTGAATCAATCGCCGAGCGATGCCAACGTGGAATCATCCAACACAATCAACATTGCCATCTTCTCAAACGACGAGAAGGACGACTTTCAAACGACACTGCTCGATCATCCATTCCGTAAAATGACGGGCGTATCCTTATCCATCGATTATATTCCGACCACGACACAATTGAAATCGTGGTCGAAATCGGAACTGCGCATTTTACAAAACACCGATATCGTGTGCTTCCCCACCGCGTCTGCGGTGAGACGATATCTCAAGAAGTTGGACGAGCATTTGAATGTTCCTACCGAGATATCTCAAGAAGAGCGAAGGAAATTACCCAACAAACCTGATTTCATTGCAGATATCATGCAGGACGCGGGAGGAGCAGGAGGGGATGCACTCATGGCAGCTTGTCCGTCCGGTGAAATAGCGAGAGAGTGTTTAAATTGTGGGAGGTGGCGAGCCAATCATATTTACTATCCTAAAGATGGGAATGCTGTCCAGTTGAAGACAGAGTCGTTACTTGAGGAAGAAGAGGATGACGAGAGCGAGGATGCACAAGAGGATCTTGACATAAATGTCGATGTTTGGGCGGCTTCGGTGATGCAGGCAGCGGGTGACGTCATGGAACGCAAATTTTGGGGTGGAGGATGGTAGATGTATACAGACAACAAGGATAACTCGAGGAGCGCTCAGTACTGAGTTACTCGCATCTTTGATTATCCTCAACCATGGTATCAGATTACAGAAGTAGGTTATATTTATTTGGCTCTGGATCAAAGTAGTTTTAATAAAGGAAAACTTTAATACTTGCAAATGATAATTCATTTGTTTTAGCCATGTATGTAAAACTGACTGGATTTGACACCGAGGACACGCATCACATTAATCTGGTTTAAGTTCCATGTTTTGTTTGAAACTGCTCACTCACAAAAGGCCTGTCCAAAATTGAGTCTAGTTACCAGTGGCAGCAGCGGCAGCCTTCAACCTCTCGTCTCTCTCCTTCACTTTAGCTTCAAACGCATCGCCCCTGAAACGCTTCGTACTCCTTCGGATCTCATCCACACTCGGAATATCCCCGCCACCATCCGGTCCCAGCAATTTTCCCGAAGTGCGATACGCAAGCAATGCTTCTGCCATGCTTTCTAATGCCGCAGAGCTCTTTGCTGCGTCTTTCTTTTCCACGCTCTTCACAAGCAGAGCTTGATTCTTCTCAAATGTTTTGGCAGCGGCCATCATATCTTTGGCGAAACCGACTTTGACGTTGGTCCCTCCTCCGGTGAGAGAGCTGACGTATAATTTCATCGGAAGGATGGTATCATCAGCCACGACTGTGGCGAAATCACGGACGGTATCCCAGTCTTCCGAGCCGATGGCGACGGCCACTCCAGGAATGGAGTCACTGCACTTTTTGATGCGTGGTAAATAGCGAACTTTGTTCGTTGGATAGTAATAGTTAGAACGGAGGTTGGGTTCGAGGTTGGATTCTATCTTTCCCTTGTTCACCGCTTTTTCCACTGTGGGCTTTGTGGGTTGCTGGTTCAAGTCAGCGGGGTCGGTGCCGAAATCGTCGAGGAGTGACGCGTGGACAGGCGTGGCAAGACTTGCGAGCACCATGGCCGACGAGGAGAAAAGCGACGAGAGGATGGCTCGCCGTTGTTGGCATGTCTGTTCGACATCGGCTGAGTCTTTGGAAAAAGCGACGAGTGGCGTGGACGACGTCGAAAACGCTGAAACGAATTCGGCGTTGAGACTGATGGCGACTGCGATGGATACGAGCCTTGACTTACGGAACATGTTCCACTATTGTTTTGAGCGTTTCAGCACTTCCGAGTGGTCAGCGACTATGCCGAGCTCGACAGTTGCTGGTGGATCGCAACGCGTTGCAGTCATAGGTATCTATATATATATATGCATGTGTGGTGTTTCCCCAAGGTTGGTTTGGTTTTGGAAGTTTTGATTTCTTCTTCCCGGCCACGTACCCATTGTGACGACTGGATGACGACGACATCACATCATCATGAAGGACAACACCACAAAAATATATTATTTACAACCCCGGTCCAGCAAATTACACGGACAAATACGAAATAGCATGTTTTGACTCATTACCTATTTGGCTTATAAAACATAGACTACCGTAAAATGCGGTGCGATAGACACACTATAGCCGAAGACACACTTTACAA
>JALLPD010001010.1:0-13362 GCA_036940065.1 Cyclotella cf. meneghiniana
CGACGGGCAACGGGCGACGTCAAAGGGGATGGGCTATGGTGATGGCCAAGGCTGTTTTGCTGCCATAGTTGGCATCACCGCTGTTGCTGCCATCACCATAGCCCATCCCCTTTGACGTCGCCCGTTGCCCGTCGCCATTGCCCGTTGCCATCACCTAGCCCTTTGCCCATTGCCATTATCCGTTGCCTGTTGCCATCGCCCAACACCGTCACCTGCCGCCACCACCCGTTGCTGTTGCCCATCGCCATTGCCCACCCGTCAACATTGCCCGTTACCGTTGCCAGTCGCCTGTCGCTGTTGCCTGTCGCCGTTGCCCATCGCTGTTGCCCGTCGCTGTTGCCCTCGCTGTTGCCCGTCACTGTCACTGTTGCTGCCATCGCTGTTGCTCCCATTGCCATCACCTAGCCTGTAGCCCATTGCCCATCGCTGTCACCCTTCAACGTTTCCCGTCGCCATTGCCCACCAGTCAATGTTGCCCATTGCCATTGCCGGTCCCTGTTGCCCGTTGCTGTTGCCCATCACTGTTGCTCTTGTTGTTGCCCGTCACTGTCACTGTTGCTGCCATCGCTGTTGCTCCCATCACTATCACCTAGCCCATCGCCCATTGCTGTCGCCCGTCGCCATTGCCCATTGCTGTCACCCATCAATGTGGCCCGTTGCCGTCGCCCACCCATCAACATTGCCCATTGCTGTTGCCCGTTGCCGTCGCCAGTCACTGTCGCCCTTGCTGTTGCCCATCGCAGTCACTGTTGCTCCCATCACTATCACATGGACCGTTGCCCGTTGCCATTGCCCGTTGCCCGTTGCCCATTGCAGTCACCCATTAATGTCCCCCGTCGCCGTCGCCCATCTGTCAATGTCGCCTGTTGCCATTGCCCTTCACCGTTGCCCATTGCTGTTGCCCTTGCTGTTGCCTATCGCTGTTGCTGTTGTTGCAGTTGCTATTGCTGCCATTGCCGTTGCTGCCAGAAAACTATACAATCAACCTAGTCTGGCTGCCAATTCCAAAATATTGAGGTTTCCATGCAGAGTGCCACAACCCTCTTCAACACATAAGAATTTGTTGGAAAATCAACTCAACAATATGCAACCAACACGCCGATGGTTGGAATTGTATCATGTTTTATGTTGTCTGCAATGATACTCACATTCCTTCCTGTTGACAGTTGGGATTTAATATAACACAAAATACAATCAGCTTGCTGCTGATTGCTAAATATTTGTTGAGTCTGAAACAGCTCATCAACCAACCCAATATTCTTGCTGTCTGGCAGGGAGAAGTACACAATGGCAGAGTGGCTCACTCACTTGTGGTTGTTTAATAATCAACAGAGTTTTATGAGACACAAAACTCGACTCTGAGCCCCTTCGCCATATTTGCAATAATGTTGGTGAATGGATTAATTTTTCCCTTTATGTTATTGATCAATGAATTACATTAATTAACTAATAATTTATTTATTTAACTTGAAACTTAAAAGAAATATATTGTTTTATGAATGAGCAACTCAATCGTCAATATACTTAATTCAACTAATGATAATTAGATCTGTTAATATATGTTTGCAAATGACATAATAAATTTAATCTATCATTAATTACATTAATTAACCATTTGATATCCCCACTGGTGCGTACTCATGAACACATCACAGTGCAATGAAATGATATTTCCTCAACCCCAACCACAATTTTTCTATCTGCTACACTATTTCATTATTGGATTATGGTCATGAAGTGGGGGCCAGCAGCATTATTGTGCACACTTACATACAAGAATAGAGCAGCTGTCATCTTTGTCATTGGATTATGGTCATGGGGGGCCAACTGCATTATTGTGTACACTTACATACAAGAATAGAGCAGATGATAATTTTTCACATTGGCATGGAAGCGTGGGATGGGGAGCGATTATGTGATTCGTAGTCTGTTTTCAGACTACATATTTTTGTGAGGGTGGCAGCATGGGGATGGGAGCATTTTGGCAGGATTGGGAGAATAGGTGCAATTTATTTCTTATGATCTATTTTCAAAAAGAATTCATCATATGATTTAAATGATTCTTTTCACATTGGCATGGAAGCATGGGGAGGGGAGCAATTATTTGTTTCCTAATCTTTATTCAGACTCAATAGTTTCGTGGGAGAAGGAGCATAGGGACAGAAGCATTTGGGCAGGAGCATGGGGATGGTAGCAATTTTTTCCTGGCATTTTTTCTGATGATCTAATTAAAAAATATATCATCATATGATTCAAATGATTTTTTTCACATTGTGGTGGCGAGCAATTGTTTGTTTCCTAATCTTTTTTCAGACTTAATAGTTTTGCGGGAGCAGGAGTGTGAGGACGCGAGCGTTTGGGTGCAGACTTTATATTTTCATGGGGATGGGATCGTGGGGATTGGAGTGTTTTGGGGGGATTCCCCATGGAGCGTGGGATAATTATTTTTTTGGTACTCTGTTTTTTTAAGGTGGGGACGGGAGCATATGCATAAGAGCATGGGGTCAGGAGCGTGGGCATAATTTTTATTTTGGTAGTCTGTTTTCAGACTTAATTTCTGTTTTTGTGCTTGGGGACAAGAATGTTTGGGTGTGTGCTTGGGGATAGGAGCAATTTTTTCTGATGATCTATTTTCAAAAAATAATTTCATTGTATGATTCAGATGATGTCTGGTTTTTCACATTGGCATGGAAGCGTGGGATGGGGAGCGATTATGTGTTTTGTAGTCTGTTTTCAGACTTAATATTTTAGTGGGGACAGGAGCATGGCGACAGGAGGTTTGAGGTAGGAGCGTGGGGATGGGAGCTTTTTTGACAACAATGGGAGCAATTTTTTTCTGACAATCTATTTTCAAAGAAAAAGTCATCGTATGAGTCAAATAATTTTTGGTTTTTCACATTGGTATGGAAACGTGGGATGGTGAGTTATTATTTGTTTTGCAGTCTGTTTGCAGACTCTATATTTTTGTGGGGGTGTTATCATGAGGATGCAAGAGTTTCGGAGGTAGCATGGGGATAGCAGCATTTTTTTCTGAGGATCTATTTTCAAGAAACTTCATTTATCGTATTATTCAAATGATTTAATTTTTCAGGTGGCATGGAAGCGTAGGATGGGGAATGATTATGTGTTTTGTAGTCTGTTTTCAGACTTCATATTTTCGTGAGAGCTGCAGCATGGGGATGGGATCATTTTGGCAGGAGCGTGAGGATGGGAGCAATTTACTTCTGATGATCTATTTTCAAAAAAAATCATCATATGATTAAAATGATTTTTTTCAGATTGACATGGAAGCGTGGAGAGGAAAGCAATTATTTGTTTCCTAATCTTTATTCAGACTTAATAGTTTCGTGGGAGCAGGAGCGTGGGGATGGGAGCATTTGGGAGCAGACTTTATATTTCCGTGGGGGTGGAATCATGGGGATGATAGCATTTGGAGGGAGTGTGGGGATAGGAGCAATTTTTTTTCTAAGGATCTATTTTCAAAAAACCTTTATTCATCGTATGACTCAAATGATTTAATTTTTCACATTGGCATGGAAGCGTGGGATGGGGAGCGATTATGTGTTTTGTAGTCTGTTTTCAGACTTCATATTTTCCTGAGGGCAGCAGCATGGGGATGGGAGCATTTTGGCAGGATTGGGAGGATAGGAGCAATTTATTTCTTATGATCTATTTTCAAAAATAATTCATCATATGATTCAAATGATTTTTTTCACATTGACATGGAAGCGTGGGGAGGGGGGCAATTATTTGTTTCCTAATCTTTATTCAGACTTAATAGTTTCATAGGAGCAGGAGCATGGGGATGGGAGTGTTAAGGCAGTAGCATGGGGATGGGAGCATTTTTTCTGTCAATTATTTCTAATGATCTATTTTCAAAAAAAAATTCATCATATGATTCAAATTATTTTTTTCACATTGGCATGGAAGCGTGGGGAGGGGAGCAGTTATTTGTTTTCTTATCTTTTTTCAGACTTAATAGTTTTGTGGGAGCAGGAAAGTGGAGACAGGAGTGTTTGGGCACAGACTTTATATTTTTGTGGGGGTGAGATTGTGGGGACGGGAGCGTTTTGGAGGGAGTGTGGGGATAGGAGCAATTTTTTTCTGAGGATCTATTTTCAATTTTTTTTATTCATCATACAACTCAAATGATTTAATTTTTCACATTGGCATGGAAGCGTGGCATTATTTCACCCCCACATCGTACCAGTAACTTAAAAGCTTCCCTACAAGGAATCAATTCCACTACAAACAAACCGCAAAAAAGCTTGCAGCGGCTGCTGGTAATGTTTTGTGAGTAGCCATAAAAATGGCCGTTTTAGAACAGCCCTCCACTCGAACCCCAAAACCACGCCATAGTGTCGGCATTGTACGTCGAGAGTCATACGTAGTAAAGTGGATTTGTTTGCTTGTTAATTTTAGCTTTTCAATTGTTAGGTCCTCGCTATGTGCGCGTATGGTACCATAAATGTATTTTATTAGGTTATACATAATATCACATACATCACATTGGTCTCGGATAAATCATCTTTGATGCACCACCCATAGTAACAACGACACTGACAATGGCGTCCGCTCACCAACCTCACCAGCAACAGCAAAATCCTCCCACCAACCCGTTTGATGGATTCGACGCGTACACTGCAGTGGCGGCACCTCCTCCCGTCTCCTCTTTGGGACCCTTGGCGGCGCCTCAGCCCAAGCCTCAACCCTACCCTCAATTTCAACAGCCAGTGCAGCAGCAGCAAGTGGGGGCAGACGCGCTCAACAACCTCACATGGACTCAGCCCCAGCCAGCTACTGTGGGAAACCCATTTGATGTTCGTGCTAATTTTAATCAAGGAGCGATCGTTCAATCCAATACTCCATCGAATCCGTATGCTTTGTCTGGAGGCGCACTGAATCAGTCTGTACAGTATCCACAGCTTCCCCAACCCTTCCAGCAGCAGCAGCAGCAGCAGCAGCAGCAGCAGCAAGCCTATCATCAGCAACAAATGGTGCATGTTGGTAATGCCGCTCCGTGGTCGATGGCTCCAAATGTTGTTGCTGCTGGAGTGGGGGGTTCTATGGTTAGTCACATAATCTTTGTTTGTGTATATTTTGCAAGTCATTAGAGCTTGATGAAATTGTTGCTTATCGGCATTTTATTCAAGAAATTTACATGTGATGCTGGTTTTTGTTGTAGAGGAGAGGGTGGATCGATAAATGATTTTGTTCAACAGGACTTGAAAGTTGTGCGACTACACCTATATTAGTTTCATCGGCTCATATGGTCCCTGTCGGGCCCAAACTTCTCCCTGTGGGTTATTTCGTTTTGATTCGTTTTGAGTCTGATTTATTTCACCCTTGAGAGAGAAGGATCTCTTTCCGGCTTGTTTGCTGATTTTCTATATGCGACAGTTCCCTGCCAATATTCAAACGATGAACTTGCGTATTAACGTCTTGGTGTCGTATTTTCTTGAGGTCGGAGATCTAAAAATTTCTTGCAGCCGCAACAGATATTGGACTAACTTGATGAATGAAAGAACAGCTGAATTCTCACGAACATTTCATCATCACATTCTTACTATCTATGAATTATTATACTGCTACCATCCTTGATAGCCTCCTCCCACACCAGCACATGGAAATCAACAACTGGTCACAGCACCTCAATCTGATGACCCCTTTGGTATCTTTGCATCGCCCGTCCCACACCCTCCACAGCCTCCTCAACAACCGCCGCTCACACCGCAACAAAACCTCGAACAACAAATGCAGTCGTTACAATTCAACGACAACACACCCAGCAAGCAATCTATCATGCCCGATGACGACGAAGAAGAAGGGCTGGCCCTTGTTGATGTTGAATTGGAAGAAGAAGGGGGAACGCACGATAACAACTTTGAAGAGCATAAACAAGACGGGGAGTTTATCGGTCGGAACGCCGACAAGAAGGAATTAGGACCTGTCTCCCCTCCCCGGAGAAAAGATAGAAACGCTGACATTGCCCCTCCACCTCCCATGCCTCCTGGGCGCGAGAATGCGGAATATCTATCACGAAATGCTGGAGGGATGACATCACCCCTTCCCCGTCCTTCGTTGGTGGTGCATTCTGGATATGTCTTGTCGCGTATTTCCTTTCGCACAGTTTTGTTGAGGAAATGGAAGCAAACCTTTTGGATCCAATACGGTCCCACTCAATTGTTGTTTTTCAGGACATTTGCCGACTTTGAAGATTGGTTGAACAATCCGTACCATACCATTAAGGCACGGGAATATTTGGTAAAGCTGAGGGTCGATTTTGTGAGTGATCTCAAGAAGAAGAGTGTCATGGGGTATCAGGTTACGCAGATTAGGAGGAAACCTTACGGGACTAATGTGATGTGAGTGCAATATCTTGTTATTTTTCTGCCTTGGATTATTGATCTTTGATCCATTGCGCTTGTTGTCTCTCAAACTCATGACTATTGTTGTCAAGCAGGCTTCATTTCAAGCTTGAGCGCTGGATGGACTACGGACCAACCATCGCTGCGGCTTTTGCCGCTAGACAAGAGGAAATGATACAGTCCCCATACTACAATAACAACGGAGAAAACGCGAGTCGTTTAGAAGAAGATGGTGGAATGAACACGACCAATGATGTCTCTGCCCTACGCAAAATTATTCTCGGTTGCATGAGGAATGCACGTGATGCAGCGTTGGTGGCATCTCAGGAACGAGTAGGTGTGGGTCCTAGGATGCAGACAGAGTATCAGGGTAGATATGCTGAGGATGAAAATGTTCTTGCTGGAGCGGCGGACAGAGAGGTAGATGATAGTTCCGAGAAGGTTCGGACTTTGAGCCACAGCAGCAAGGCAGGACTGTATCATCAAGCATTTGCAGGTAAGCCTCAGGGTTGTTTGTCGCTTTATTTTGATGTCATCTTAATACTTTTGTATTCCATGTCCTCGATATCCTCGATTTGATTACTACCGAGCAGCTGAAAGTAGCACAAGGAGAAAGTATCAAGAGGATGAGCCGGAGCCGAAGGGGGATAAGAAAGACGTGTCGCAGTCAGTGTCAAATCAAGACAATGAGGCATCCGTTGCAGCTGTTACTCAGATAGTAGATTTACTAGGGTAAGGTGACAAGAAAGTTGAATAATGACAATGTATTTCAGAATATCTCTCTCTTGAGTTTGTTGTGGGGTGATGCTTAAGTTCGTAATGCGTCCTATTTGCACTATACCGGGAAAATGTTTAATTTCTCTTTCTTACGGATCCGATGTTTGAATGCATTATCTTTAGAATATTAGAAATAAATTATACCAAAGAACCATAAAAGAATTATTTGGTGAAGCTGATAATTTTTATTCCTTGCTAGCATCCTTCTTTTTCTTCTTCATGAAAAACTCGTGCTTCAGTGCATCCCTCACAGAGAGCCGCCGCGCCGGATCCAATGCCAAACAGCGATTTAGAAAGTCTGCAAATTTCAGCACGTCAACCCTCTCTGAGGCACTTCCGCTCCCAACTTTCGAAGCACGTAGCAAAACTTGCGCCAATCTAGCATCCGCCTTTGCCGAAAGCACAGTAGCCATACGTATAACTGGTTGGCCTGTCACGCGATCGATATCTTGTCTACGGAAGCGATAGGTACCTCCGGTTATTCCCACTTCAAAGTGTGGCGTGAGACTATACATCCCATCCGCAGTTGATAGGTTAATGAGTTAGCTAGACGGCCAGGCACAAATCAGATCACTTGCATGCTACTACTCACCCCATTTTGGCATAACTTGCAGCATGACGACGAACCATCTTATGCGAGAACGGCCCTAAAGCGTCCATAAATTTTGAAAGTATATCATTGTTGGAACTTCCAGGGAACAAAACAGAACCAGTGAATAACTCAGCCAAAGTAACAGAGGTACTCCAGAGGTCGACCATTCGGTCATACTCTAATCCCAGAATGACTTCTGGCGGACGATAGAAACGCTGTAGGTTGACAACATTGATTCGCGAAACTCACATTTTTAAGGCATGGTTCATTCATTGAACATTACTGAATTGACTTCATTTAAGACAAGCTCACCGATACAAGATAGGGCGTAGGATCGTTGTCATGATCCGTCTCGAAAAATGCCGAACCAAAATCAGCGAGTTTCACAGTGGAAAAGTTGGCAGATACAAGAATGTTATCTGGCTTTAAATCAGCTGCAGTTTATATTGGCATGCACACAAAGAAGCTTGATTTAGATCGAGACACACTTTATCAGTAATCAATGGTAATGATCAAGGAGATAATGATACAACTCAAAACGGGGAAACAGCTCACCATGGACTATACGATGCCTTTCCAAATGACCCAATGCCGACAATAACTGCCTCGCATAGGACCGTACGGCCGTGAGAGTTATCCCCACATTCTTTCCGAATTTCGACAACACTTCTCGTAAATTATACGGCAAGAATTCAAAGAGGAAAACGCAATGCGATCGAAATTCTGGCGGAGGGATTGCGAGTGAAGCGTCCTGGGATGCCATAGTGGGATCAACCTCAAGCAATCGTACGATATTGTGATTTTCACGTTCTCGACGTTCCTTCTCATCCAAGTCTTCTTCCTCCCCGCCGTTTGTATCCGTCTTTCCTTCCGCCCTTCTCTTTTTCTTCTCGTCGGGTCGACACAACATTCGCAAAATGCGCATTTCTTTCGCCGCGGCTTTCGCCATTACTTCATTATTTCTAATTATTTTCATGGCCATCTCTCTTCCTGCGCTTGCATGATTGACGCCATTGCTGCTGTTGGAAGTGTTTGTCTCTTCTACTACTTTGATGACAGTGGAAAAGACGCCTTTGCCAATGATACCTAGCACACGAAAACGGGCGAATCGATCATCATCGCTTTCACCGTCGTTATCAATCCTACTTGAATGGTGTTTTTTAGGCAAAGTGATGACTTCGCCGATGCTGGCCTTGTAATATCCCTCGGCATCATCGCATTCTTGTGCGATATTGGATCGCATAATGTTGGTGTTACGTTCTTTGGAATTTTTGGGTTGAGTTGGTATAGGTGTGGGATTGTCCGCCGCAAATATGTCGAAGGAGTCATCGTCACTGTTATCTGCTTTGCTGACAGTCTTCTCCCCAAGATTGCAGGTTTGTTCGTTTGCTGCATGATTGAAATTATGCAATGGAGACGATTGATCTGCTGCTACAGATGGCATCGCACTTTCCTTCTCAGAAGCAATCACTCCTGCAACATTTCTAGGCGCATCCACTACTTGACTAACGCCGTCATTCGTCTCCAACCCCTTTAATTTCTTCCTTCTCTCCTCTCGTCTCTTTCGAGCCAGTCGTTCTTCGCGTTCTTCTTGGGTTTCAAACTCAAAAAAATCTTCCTCTTCGTCGCGGAAGCGTTTTTTATCGTTGACGGCATTGTCTTCTTCCATGGCATCCTCTGTTCCAATCAAAGCTAACAATTGTCGTTGTTCCTCCTGTTCCCTCTGCAGTTCCAAGGCTTTACGCTCGTGTTCTTCCTTGATCTTTTCTTCTTCGAGCTTTTTTTGTTTCAGCAACTCTTCTCGTTCCCGCTGTTTTTTCTCTGCTTCTATTTTATCATCATTTGCAGTCTTTTCGGCCTTTTCCTCTTCTTTCTCCAATTGTCTCCTCTGTCTCTGCATCTGTTCTTGTTGCACCTGCCTCGCTTGCGCCAGCAGCAATTCCATGGTGTCATTCTGTTTGTCCTCTTTCTTGTCCTCCACGTCGAGCCCAACGGGTCCACTCTCATGGTCCATCCACGCAGGCAGATTGATAATCCCGCCCCGTCCTCGACCTCTTCCCCTCCCCGCAGCAGGCGCCAGATCTCCCTCTCGGATGTCTCTACGATCGTGATCGTTATCAAGCAGCGTCTCGCCACGCACAAAGGTCACATCGCCCCGCCCCGCTCCACGGTCTCGATCCCACCTCTCTCTTCGTTCAGGGACGTAGCCCAATCCTCGCCCGAAAGATCCTTGCTCGCGCTCTCTCTCGCGATCAAGTCTGCCTAGTGGATCTCTCTCGCGGCTCGCGAGATCGACCGGCGGACGTTCGCCGTGGGTCATCCATGCTGGGAGGGTGGAGTCGCGGCCTCGTCCTCTGCCCGCGGATGTCATTCTCGAGTGTGGTTTCACAGTACGTGCAACAGGGCATCAACACAGGGCACGAGCTCGCTTTTTCGATTTATTTCGCACGTACCTATAATTTAAAATGAACATCACTACGACATGTAGTACAAAAACCTTTCGTACATTAAGGCCTAGCTATATAATGGGAAAAGCTTTCAAGTGGGGGGGGGGGAAGATAAAACTAACATTGCAAATAAAAACCACAGAAATGATATGGTGCTTGTGGATAGATTCACATCAGTGCTCACAACACAGAATTGTAGGGTGGTTGTAGGGTTGGAAAAAGGTATCGACAAAAAACTTTGTTAGAATTTAAATCAATTGAAGCAACTAATTGGATACAAAAACAGTGCAAATAAAAACAAGATATAGACACTACATGTTGGTTGTAGGGTAGCGCCAGACCAGGGCTTATAACGCTGAGTTGGAGGATTGTTGTAGAAATGGTCACCATTGTAGCCTAAAGGGTAGCAGTATGGTTAGGTCTAGGTAAAATGAAAAAAAAAGCTCAAGACAAAAACCTTTCACTGATATTTAGAAAATATTTTCATGCTAATCATCAAACCCAAGCTTCTGGGGATTGAAGTCCCTGTTTCAAATTATAGGCAGTGGAAGTTGCACTCCTTGTTATTGTAAATGAAGGACAGCAAGCATCCAATGCACACAAATAGATCCTGAAAATGGTTGGAGTATACACGAAGAGCTTGTGGACAGTAGCAAGATATCCTTAAAGCAACAAAATATTCAAGTGATGAAGGTCAATATATTGAATACGATATACGTAATTCAAGCATTAGTGGGAAAGTGTGACTTGTGACTGACTCTACAAAGTTTATGTAAGGCCAAATCACACCAATATCTTGAAAGTTGATACAACTCAATAAAATGCTCTGTTGTCTCATCCATGATTCTCAAGAAACTAATCATTGTCATGAAACAATGCAATACTTCAAAAAAAGTGTGTGATGCTTTGTACTTGTTCCACTGCTTTCAAAGCAATGACCTCCAGTATGTTGATTATTAAATATTATAGGCATCCGTCATACAAAAGTTGCTTGATTACTTTCATGTATCAGTGTCGATCTGTACTTAGCACAAAACGTAGTTTCCAGCACTAGGTACCATACACAGGTACCCAGCAAGAGCCAGAACTCACCAGTCATAAACTCCCGTTACCAAGATCATTAGGTAGCTAATCTTTCTAACGTCGCAACCATGACATCTGACTACTTGCTTTAGTCACCTCTCAGCAGACGTTAGAAAGATCTCTACCACAGGGCAGACCCTAACGGAAGAAACTACAAGACACAATGATCATCTCACATGAAACAATACAGGCACTCATGCCTAATCAAACCCTCACAAAAATTCAGGGAGAGCCGACACACACGGCCATCCGCAAGCTTGAAAAAGAGCTAGGAGCAAATCTCATAGCCGCCCCCTGCTGATGGGGAGTAAACAAGGGACACCTTGGAGAACTACAAGACCCAGCTACTTTCCTCGCATGCAACGGAACAGCATACACACCAACAGCAGCAGCACCACCTGCGTACCCAATAATCCCACCCGGAGCAGCCACTGCAGAATGCGAATGCCTCAGAGCCGAAAACAAGACAGCCCAAAACGAATGGCAAACCCTACAACACGTCCGCTGCATTGCTGTCAACCTCATTGCTGATGCCATCGAACCTGTATACTATGCTGAACTTGATGATTCGGACGACGGACTCAACGACGTTCTTGTCCGAGACCTCATCGATCACATCTGAGATTGATATTGCCAAATCAATCAATCTGACATCGATAAAAACATGGAAACCTTTCAACAAGGCATCAATCCAACCCTACCATTATCTGTTTACATCCGCAAACAAGGAAATTGCCAGAACTTTGCAAAAGATGCAAGAGTACCCATCTCGAACAAACCATGGTCACCACAGGCACCAAGCATGCACTCCAATGCAGTGATTTCATGGAAGCATGGAAGGTTGTGCTGACGCTAGAAAAACATGGCCCAACTGGAAAAATCATTGGACTCAAGTGTTCAATGAAAACAGATCCATTCAATGCCTCACCGGCAACATCTTCGGTGCCAACACAACGATTGAAGAGGAATTGTCAGAGAAAATGGTAACATCACTAGACAATCTTGCAAATGCTGCAGTTCAAAAAATGATACAATCAAAAAGTTGATTAATATCAACAAACAGCAGCAAGAAACAATTCACAACCTCCAAGCACAAAATGGGGAACTCCTTACTCTCTTGAAATGTCTCAGTGAATCCTCCATCACCAATTACAAAACAACTACAATATGGGACCCCAATGGGTACTGCTGGATGCATGGGTACAAAGTACGAAAAGGGCACACAAGCAGAACCTGCACCACACGCACAGAGGGACATCAGGAAAAGGCCACCTGCAGCAACACAATGGGCGGCAGCAATGCAAACAAGCATTGGAAGGGAGCATGATGGTGCGCTCCAGCAGTGGAACTAGTAATGGATAAGCTAATAAATCTCATTTATTATGCTCCGCAACTATTTCCTCTGGCTGTGCCAATCCCACCAATCTTTTTTCCACTGCATTGCTTGACACAGCAGCAAACATATCACTCCTCGCCAACGATGCTCCCGCCAAACAAGCTTCAAAACAATACACACCCAAATCAGTAATGCAACCAAAAGGAGACAGACTTCACACCACTGAAAATCTTCTCCTCCTTCTCAAAAAACTTCCACTCACAGCATGCGAAGCTCACCGTGCGCCAGGCATTACCAACAATCTCATTTTAGCTGCAACTCTTGCTGATGCAGGGTGTGAAATATTTCTTCACAAAACAGGATGTGAAGTATCCTTCAATGGTGAAATCATCTTGCGAGGGTGGAGAGACCCATACACACAACTATGGTGTGTCTCACATTATCCGGAAGGTGGAAATACAATTGTTTCAACCAACCAACAAATCACGCAGCAACTGTTGGTCCATACGTCACCTGAAATAAATAATATCTATGAATGCAAAAACACGGGACAACTAATCCATTTTTACTATGCTACACTAGGTTATCGAGTTGTATCTACATGCATTAAAGCAATTGACAAAGGCTACTTCCGCGGTTGGAGGGGACTGACATCAGACCGTGTTTGACCTTTCATCAAGCTTAACATGCAATGTGAGCAAGGCCACATGGATCAATGATGGCAAGACATTCGCTCGACAAAATCATCACATGCCAAAA
>JALLPD010001011.1:0-13356 GCA_036940065.1 Cyclotella cf. meneghiniana
TTCATTCATTCATTCATTCATTCATTCATTCATTCATTCATTCATTCATTCATTCTTTCTTTCATTCATTCATTCTTTCATTCATTCATTCATTCTTCATTTTAGGTTACTGTTTTCTGTCTCTATGTTTATTGGAACACACTTGCTGTTGAGATCTGTAAAGGAGTGTTTTATGATTTTCATTTTTCTTTCACCCTGATTTCACATCTTGGCCTTCACTCTCATCAAGGTTCAACCTTGTGTTGTTCTTGGCTAATGACTTTAAAAGAGACCCTGATAACCTCTCGTTGATGCAGGCCATGAGTAGTCCTGATTCTGATAAGTCATGGGAGGCCATGCCATTGGAGATGAATTCTGGTCAAGTATGTACCCCTGATGAAAGGTACTTTCTTGAACTTGGGCCTTTCATAACAAACCTTTTTTAGTTTGGTTTGATCAAAAAGTTTGGTGATTGCCACACAGAGAGAATGAATTCCCTTGAACATAGTTACATGTGGTCCAATGAAGCACTGTCATTATCATGATGTCCTTTTCCACTAAGCTGGGCTTGCAAACAGATTTTTTATGTCATTGCATCTGTCTGTTACAGTTGTTACTTTGGAGCCATAGAGATGACTCAGATTCAGATACCACTATTCCCAGATTCATGTTATTTGTCCTTCAACTCACCAGAGATATTTGCTGAATATTTGACATTGCTTTGTTTGCTGATCACACATGGTAGAAACCTAAATCATGAGTTTCTCTGCAATGGTTTCCAATTCAATTGTTGTTTAAATATGCTAAACACTACTGTCTTCACTTCTGTGGCTCCTCAGCAAGGTATGCTGCCTACAATCAGCACAACAAGTTGATTGTTGCATTCCAGATTGAACACAAAGAGGCAAGGGTCAAACTGCACAATGGGAAAGCAAGTGGTAATTTGAATGGTTTAATCAAACAAGCTACAACAATGTGTTGATTAAGTTGAAAAAATGGCAGTGCTACAATGCAAGAGTGATGACTATGCAATGTCTAAATGACAGCATTTCAGCACTGTTGGCATCGGTGAAATGGCAGTATGATGCTTATATATGTGATGAGAAGATGCAGTTGATGATCCTGTGAAATTTGTTATAAGTGTCATTCGCAAGAATCATTAGAACAGGGCTGTCAGCCATTTCTTGCACTCTGCCTACATGAAAGGGGTATAGTTACAACATAAGTCTACAGACGGGAATTGTTTTGTTGATTGGGTTGTTTCAATGAATTAATTAATTTTTACTCAAAATTTTCAATGCAATAAAAGCAAGAGGAGCAGCCAACAATTCCATGAATCCAGCTACCATGCCCTAAAATGTAATAATCATGATATTACTGCACTACAGGGCTCTAGTGTTGCTCGTTTGTGTACCTGTTGCATGTGTGTTTCCTTTTAGAGCTAGCCTTGGTGGAGACCTGTCAGACGTGGAAGCAAGCATGACCTGTAAGCACGTGTGTGTACCTTATTAGCATCATCATCATTGTTTGGATGTCTACTCTCTGAAAGGAAATCTAGTGGAGAAGAAGACATGCTCCTGGGAAGTGTCTTTGACAGAGGATCCTTATCATCATACTTGTCATAAGATGCCACTTTCCCTGTCATTGATGATAGTCTTTCATCATTTTGAAAGTCAATTGAGAACCCCTTAACTTTTAAATTGTTGCCTACACTGCCAGACTCTTCGTGAGTATTTTGTTTTAGTGAATCTTCGTCCATGTATTGCAAATTGAATTCATTCTTATGGTTCATCATCTGCTCGAACTTTTCTTTTTTCGACTTAATATTACCAAACTCTTCACGTAGTTTCTGAAGTTCCTCTTGCATTTCTGTCAACCTGGAATCTTTTCCGTTGGTTTTGAATTCACTTTTTTGTTTCCTCTTTTCGGAGTGGTGACCAACGCGCACTTCACTAGCTATATGCGTAAGGTTGTTCTTTGGTAACGCATTTAATGCAACAGATGACTCATCACCTAAAGTTGTCTCATCATCATTTGACACATGTGTCTTCAGAAAGAGCCGGTCAACATGGAATGACTTGTTACATCGTTCCTGTGTGCTCGTGGAGCTAGTTGTCCACCGCAAAGAATCCTCAGTTTCAGCTGAACGCGCATTGCTAGAAGCTCCCACATTTCTCTGTCTTGCGTCAAGCTCAATTTCTGTCTCTCTGACCTGAGCAACAACATGAGATTTTACAACCGGATTCATATCAATTCTACTGTCATCATTTCCAACCACGCCATTCTGCCTTCCTGCATTATTCAATCTCACCAGTCCGTGATCGTCATCAATTTCTTCAAGTTCACTGTCGCAAGCCCTCTCCTGTCTCCCTTGTTTGAGTCTCAATCCATTTTTCTTCCTTTCTCTCATAATCCTCTCTTCTAACTCACGCTCCCTCATTTTCATCCTTTGCGCTATCTTCTCAAGTATGTCATTCTCTTTTAGCCGTTGTTCCTCTAGTTCCCTCTTGCGAATATCTCTTTCTTTTATTTCTTTCTCCTCCATCATTTGTTCTTTTCGCTTAAGTTCTCTTTCCTTCATCTCGATCTCTTTTTGTTTCACCTCTACAGCCAGTCGGGATTTAATTATTGACTCGATATCCATAACTGCGCCATCGTCGCAAGTGCCGTCTTTTTCAGCCTCCGAACTTCCTCCACGTTTGAAATACTTGACAATTTTACTTTTAACCAACCTCTCCATATCCTTCGCATGCATCATCCGACTATTCTCGACTTGATTTTCAAGCTCTTCCTTTTCTTTCTGCATACCCATCTCTAATTCTGCCTTGCTTTCAAGGACGGCTTGTTTCTTATTCTGCAGTGCTAGCGTGATTTCCAACAACTCTCGCTTTTCATCTTCGACCTCCTTGCGTATTGTGTCATTAGTCTGTTTCAAGTGCTGTAGATGCTCCTCGAATGTTTTGATCTCAGCCGCCTCGGCTTGTAGGGCCGCCTTGTGTTTGGATGCTGCCTCTGTCATGATCTCAATTTTGCTCTCAAGTTCTTTATTTTCAGCCTTTCGCTTCTGGATCGATATGCGCTCATCAACGACTTTTCGTAATGCTTCTCTGTCTTTTTTAACAAATTTCATTTCTGTTTCAAGTGATGATTTGATTTCATCTCGCGACTTCGTCAGAATGGCAATATGTTTGGTAAGCTCGTCCTTTTCTTGAGTGGCCTCGTCCGTCCTACATTTCAGATCATGCTTCATTGCTTCATTTGCATCAGTAAGTTTTTTCAGCTCATATTCTGTCTGTTCTTTCTCTTGCTGCGCTCTCTCTAGCTCCTTAGTCAATTCAATTTTCTTGACCGTCAACGATCCCCTTACATCGCTCAACTTATTGTCCATCTCTTCGTTCTCGGCCTTGACGTTGTCGATCTGCTTCTTCATTTGCCTCTCTCTGTTGTCATTGTCTTTCATCAACTTCGCAAGCGTACTATTTAGACTGTCGATGACGAGTGGATCTCCTGGTAAAATCCCCGGGTTGTTCTTCAATGTTAATTCGAACGCATGAATGAACTTTTTACACAATTCTGTCTCTAGAATACTCTCGTCCGCATGATCAATAACGCTGCTACCGAAAATGAGGGGAGGAGGACCATCACGTGCACTTTCAGCACTTTCTTTGGTCATCTTGCTAGCATTGCTGATGTAGCTTCGTGACATCGGGATATTTTCTTGGGAACTGGTTTTTGATTTATTCCAGTTCCGCACAGAAGGAATTGTCGATACAGAAGCAGAGCTCCTCGAAGCCATGCCGTATTTATCTTTGCCTGCCCCATTTACACTCCCTACACTGACCATGCTGCCATTCGGCAGAGTACTAACATAGTTTCTGGACGCCTTGATAATTTCATCGGTGCGCGGATTCGAGGAAATTACCGATGCAGAGTCATAGCTTTGCAGTGAGATACCGTACTTATCTCCATTAACAGAGGAGACACTCGATGAAGAGTGAATGTAGAATGGAATTTCTTTCTGTGACGGGGATTTGGCGAGCTTTGCAACTTTAGCATTTTCACTGTCGGCTCCTGATACTTTCGATTCTCGTGCGGAAGAGTTAAGCCCCTCACGTTGCTCCTTCATACGCTTCACAATTCCGATGGGTATGACTTCTTCTATGGGAACTTCAATGCCTTCCTTGGAGCATCTGGATTCTACAGAGGCAGTGGGACGAAGACGTACGCCACCATAGATTGCCGAGTTGGATGCGTACCACATGGTGAGCCCGAATGATGGTTAGCGCCACTATTATTAATATCACCTGCTGGTGATTTGAGTAGCATTTAGCGACTGCCTCTAATATGTCTCATGTCTCCCAGCGGCTGGGAGAGGTCATTCAGGGTCATTCCATGTTACAGCATCGCTCGAAGCCTTGAGGCATGTTAACTGATTGATGGAGTGTAAAGAGGTTGTCATTTACATTATTTTAAACTGAAATTTTTCGTGAACAAAGTGGGAAAGCAGCGATTCACTATATTAAGGAATTAGTACATTTAATCGCAGGACCTTGAGGCATAAACAGTTTAAATTTATCTTATGGTACATGTCTTAAGATACCTGATTCGCCGAAATCGTTTGCTGCCAATCTTGTTGAAGGGTCAACCTAGTACGATCATAGAAAAAATGATGCACACATCATGGCTGTACTTTACATGCACCAGGCAACAAATATCTAGCGCTAAGCCAGACTGCTTGGTCGGCATCGTTGAGAGCGAACAGTGTGTCTTTCTGTGGCAAGCACAATCGGCACAATGGAAATATCTCACGCCGTGCTTTATTTCTTGGCACATGAGCCTTGAGACTTGGGGGGCGAACGTAGAAGTTCCTACTCGCAATTCTATGAAATAAACCGGTCCTATATCTGATTCCATTGATAATGATCCCTCTCAAGACGAACAAACCCAACATCGAAGTGGTCACCTCTCCCACGGCAACCTCTAATCAAAACGGCGCAAGTCCTCTCGCTGAAAGTATAGTTTCACCCGGCCGAGTGCGCCGCCTGGCCGGAAGCATCACACCGCGCAAATCCAACACCCCGCAGTCCAATTCCCAAAACGCCAGCCCGAACACGAGGCAGTTTTTCAGCCGCCAGTCCACCGAAAAGGCAAGCAATGGCTTCGTACCAAGTTATGTGCGCAATTCCGATTCCAGCGTCGCCTCCACTCTCAGCGGGACGAAACTTCAAGATCGATACGGCATACCCCAATCAAAGAGCGCCGTTTCGAACGGAAGTGGCCATTCAAGAATTGGGGTGCAGCACAGCATACATGCAGTTCAGTCTTCGAAATCTACAGCGCTGTTCAAGTCTGCGCCAAAGACAGAGAACATCCTCAAGGCTGCGCACAACTACATCACTCATGCCAGCACTGCCACCACTGTGAAATCACGAGATTCGTACAATGAGTTGCCTTCACTCATGACCAACAGTGACAGCGAGACATTTGAAGATGAAAGCATAGTAGACACGGCTTTGTACAAAAAATTCATGGAGGCCTTCGAAATCACATTGAGAAATAACCCTGGGATATTACCGGGAGCACCGAGCGTGGTGGAAAGCATACAGAATGCATTGTACAAAGTCGCGCAGGCAAAGGCTGCAAAGGAGGAGCAGATGCGAAAGCAGATTGCAAAGGTTAAGGCCGAACATAAAGAAATGGAGAGTAAGTTGAGCGAAGAGATGGGGAATCTAGCCGTCAAGAAGAATGATTTGTCCAAAGAGCTGGAGAAGGCTCAACAGGAAAAAGAGCGAACAGAAGACGCGCTGAAAAAGCAGATCGACGCCATTCAAGCCATGAAGCACGATGTGAAATGCAGGATGGACGAGGCCACTAAAGAAAAAGAAGAACTCACCAAGCACCTAGGATTTCTTAGTAAGTCTCGTGTAGAACTTGAAGCCGCCCTCGAAACAGAAATGAAACTTGTCGAGAAAGACAGAGACTCCCTTCAAAAAGTCATTGCAGAGCGAAAGTCCATCCAGAAACAGAAGGCGGAAAATAAAGAACTCGAAAGTAAAATTGAAATCATGACCGAGGCAGCATCCAAAGAAAAGGCTGCACTGCAAGCTGAGGCGGCCGAGCTCAAAACATTCGAGGCGCATCTACAGCAACTCAAACAGTCCAACGAGATCACTCGCAAAGAACTGGAGGAGGAGAAGCGTCAACTCATGGAGATCACTCGCACACTGCAGGCGAAGAAGCAAGCTGTTATTGAAAGCAAGATGGAGATAGAAAAGAGTATGCAACAAGAGATTGAAGAGTTGGAAAAACAAATCGAAGATTCTCGGATGATGCATGCCAAGGATATGGAAAGGTTGGTCAAGAGTAAGGTTGTTAAATTTCTGAAACGAGGGCCGGGCGTTGAGATTGACGAGGAATTGCTTGGTATGGATGACGATGGTATGGATATCGAGTCCGTGATCAAGGCCCGTGTGGAAGCGGAGTTGAAACAAAAGGAGGTGGAAATGAAGCAAAGAGAGCTTGAGATGAAGGAGAGGGAAATAAGGGAGAGAGAGATTCGGGAAAGGGAAATGCGTGAACAAGAGTTAGAAGAGAGGAAGATGCGAGAGCAAGAGTTAGAAGAGAGGAAGATGCGAGAGCGCGAGTTGGAGGAGAAGATGATGAGAGAGTTGGAAATCAGGGAGCGCGAGTTAGAAGAGAGGATAAAGAAAGAACGTGACGCGTGGGAGAGGGAAGAGCAGGCTGAACGAGAACGGCTAGAGAGAGAGCTGAAGGAAAAAGAGCGGGAATTGAAGGAGAGGATTATGAGGGAGCAGAAGGAATTAGCGATGCAGCAAGAAAGAGAAAGAAGAGAACGGGAGCTGAAGGAGATCGAACTGAAAGAAAGGGAAATGAAACTTGAATCCATGCGGAGAAGACGAGCGAGGAAGGATGTTCCTTCAGACGATGAGCAAACGGTTGGCGATGACTCCACTGTTCGCTCTGAACTTCGGTCAAGGCGCTCAAGGAGTTCGAGAGGTCGAAGGAACAGGTCTCGTGATGATGATGAGTCAACTATTGCGTCAACAGAGAACAAAAAAAGGCATCATAACAAAAAGCAACAAGAGACAAAGAGTTCGAAAGAGGCTGAGCTGCAGAAAGAACTCGATGAGCTTCGCAAAGAACTATTGAAAAATAAGCACCAAACAAGCGACATTGAAGAGTTGTTGAAACAAAGAAGAGAGAATAATGGCATCGTCTCATCGATAAGAAAGATCTTCTCCCCTCAAGATGAATTACGCGAAGAAATTGCATCTTTGAGGGAGGAAATTAAAATCAGCCATCGAGAATCTCCTGCGCTACGTAACAGTGGAGCTTTACACTACTCACATCCGGAACCACGAGTACATCACGAATCTCCAGGAGTCACGTCTTATGCATCTGCTCCTCCCCGAGAATCAGCGCAACCACCTGGTTATCACGAGTCGCCAGGTGTGGCATCATATTCCTCAGCTCCTCCTCCACAACCACATGGTTATCACCAGTCGCCAGGTGTGGCATCATATGCCTCAGCTCCTCCTCGAGAATCAGCAGGATTGGGCTACGAGAGACATCGATTTGATCATGAAAGGAGAACACCAAGGCGAAGATATGATGATGACAATGATGATATGTATTTGGATAGCGGACCAGTGTCGCGCACAGCAGGCTTTTCCTTCCGTAGAGGTGGGTATGAGGATGACTACCACGACTATGACAGAGAGTCCCGATTTCGAACGGAAAGCAGGTTTAGTAGTCCTGGACCGCCGACGAGGCACCGAAGTCCCGGGCAGCGGTTTTCGACTAATGGCATATTGAAATCGAAATACTACCTTTAGGGACCAAAGTTCAGTGAACTATTCAATTGCTTGTGGTGTTGCGAGACTGTACACATTGTACTTTGAATTAAGTAATGTCTTAATTTCTACATGATCTCAATAGTTTCGTACAGTCCACGACTTATAAACATATCATTGCGGCAACACGTGATCGCACATCAAGGGTTTCACTTACAACAATTCTGTCAACTGACATGGTTTCTTATGAACGACTGCCGGTGTTCCTGTACACGCAAAATTTTCTGGCATCACAATCACAAGTCCCTAGACTCGCGCTTCAACGTTCATTTCTGGTAGTTGTGCCACGAGCAACGTTTGCATTTTATAAGGAACGTCTCTGTAGGATTTTACTGAATCAGGAGCTGACATCTTCCAATCCAACACTAGTTGACTCAAAATAAGTTGAGTTTCGTTGACAGCCACGCGGCTGCCCGGACAGCGACGAGCCTTTTGTATTTGCCATAGGAGAAAGAATAGACGAGAGCTGTGAGCGAGGACAAACAAGAAATGCAAAAAAAAGTACGAAATATATGCACTTACACCTTGTGAGAATGGATCGCGATACATGATGGAATCCAACACTTCAGCAGGAGTTCCTTTTCGTGCTTGTATTGGCTCATCACCAATCCAACGTTCAGGAACAAACTTGTCCGGTTGATCAACAATCTGGGGATCCATTCCTATCGGATATGAATCAAAACCAACAAGGGACCCTTTTGGAACAGTGACACCGTGAATTTCAATATCTGCCACAGAATTCGACTTAAACATGAGACTTGGGTACACCGGCGTCATTCGGTGTGATTCCCTAAGAACAGCGTGAAGATAGGGTGACTTTGCCTTGGTAAGAATTTCTGCATGCAACATCCCATCTTCACTTGCATCCATGTGCTGTTTGAGCTCCCGGTAGAGGTTTTCTTGCACATGCAAATTAGTCGAGAGATGCACCATGGCCCAGCAAATGAAGGCGCTTGTCGTATCTACCGAAGCATTGAGCATCAGTAGACAAATTTGCATCAGTTCGCTCTCGTCGATACCTGATTCCTCAGCGCGTTGACGTTCAATAGCATGGGCGAAATATGAGTTGCGTTCGTTGTCATCCAATTCGTTCCGATCACGCCTCTCAATAAAATGCGTCAATTTCTCCATGACAATATCCTTCAAGGCATCCATGGTCTTTTCAAACTTATCATAAATTTCGGTCTCAATCCCGAGCGAATCTTTTATCACTTCCTGCGGATCTTCGGACATGCGGACCAAGTATGCCAAAGAATCTACCGCCAAACGACAAAATTCCACATCGACTGGGTTCGAGGGCGTGTTGGGATCAGCAAGCTTGGACAACTGTCCAAACATGATGCTCTGAAACATATCAAATGCGGCGTAATTGAAAAATGTATTGAGATCTGCTGCATAATACGGGACACCCCGACTAGCAATTTTGGCTGCATTGGCAACACCAGGAACATATCCGCTGGCGGATTTGGGAGACAACAAGTCAGTCTGCATAAAGGTTCTGTATTTTCTCCACGTCTCTCCCCTGCCCAAGAATCCATTATCGTTGGTTCCTGCTCCTGCCAGTTTGAAATGATTCTTCTTCATCCATTTAATCATGGGTTTGAGTGCCTCCACGCCACCTCGGGGATGGGCACCTTCTTGGCGGATGACTTTCTTCATTTCTTCTGGGTCCATGATCATGTAAACTTTTGGATACAAACCCTCACCCATGCCGGGGATGTAGGTAGTGTAGAAAGTGCCATATTTTTGGTACATTTCATAGTGTACATCATATGCATTGTGCGGCGTCACTATTGGATTTCGATAAAAGTTATCGTTCAACCAATCTCCAATGACTGGAATGGCATTTACAAACACTCCCAGCAGAGGAACTGCTGGCACATCCTTCAGAATGGGAACCGGTCTCGATGCTTCTCTGCCCATATTTGCTGGATGAATAGAATCCAGCGTGGCGCTTACGGTACTGAAGGGACATTTGGAAGTGCTTGTGTCTGAGGTGTTGGCGATTACGGATGCCTCTTTCGTTGCTGCCGACTGGGAAGAAAAGGGGACCGTCGATCGCGTTGCTGCAAGGCTTTTATACACGATACCATCGTGAACAGTGAAAGAGGGACAAGAAAGTTTACGCAGAACGAATTTTGATGCAATGGGGAGCATCATGTTGTTCTTTTGTCCCTGCTGGCAATAGCTGGCAATGTTTACCGGGGGATTGGAGCAGAATCTGGTTTTCGAACAGGATTTTGGACCAAGTCGCGGCAACTGTAATTTCTTGTTGGTGTAGGATGGTACCGTACCAAAGCGTACCATAATATGGTCACGGTTCGTAGTTTACACATCCTTGTTTTCACAGCCATACCTCACTGTAGAGAAAACAAACTAGGTAGATTCTTGCTACCTAGTTTTGTTTCTTGGTGAACAATTATTTCCCCTGCATTCCCTCAACCCTCTCCCTGCGGGTTTCATGACAAAGTGAATGTGTTGGACAGAAGATACATAGAGATATACATAGAGGGATATGACCAGTATAAAACTACACTTGGGAGGGAGCCGGATCTTAACACGCAACCCGCTAGCTGAGCCACCGCGGCGCACTGTGATGGGTGGCCGAAAAATCCTGTGAGTAGACCTCACTCTCAATATAAAATCTACATTACCAATGTATTAACATGAGCTCAATTATGAGAGCATTTGATTGAGGTCTCATCAACATTTTAAATTAAAAGTCATGCTAGAACTAGAACGAATCGGCGGCATGGGCGAGACCAATGATAAAGACGAGAAATCTCAGAGCAAGAGGAGGCGGGGCGGATGCAGAAGGAAGAAGTTTCAACATCACGCAACCCCCGCAGGTAAGTACAAGGTGCCCATGGCTGGCCTTGAAGATTATATCTACGAATCAGGCACGGCGATGCATGCGGCCCAATTAACTGAGATCACCAAAAAGCTCTGCAACTACGTGCAGGCAAACTACAAGTCGGGTGCAGACATTGCGAGTGCCCTGAAACAGCTCCAGGAGCTGAACTTTACAATGCCTGAGGATCCCATTGGCACAACTGATGGAGCCTGGAACTACATGCCCCCGATCGCTGCTGAGGAACACATTTTTAAGTGGAAATTTGACGCAGAGTATACTTGCGAGCAACAGCATTAAGAGAACAAAAAGAAAGCTTATGCAATGCTGTACAAACATTGTGCACTAGAACTGAAAGCACTGCTGAAATGTGACAATAAGTGGGGAGATATGGAGGCAGAACAGCATGGCATTCGCCTTCTGAGGATGATCAAAGGCCCATGCTGCAAGTTCGACCCGACAAGCAGGAAGCAAGAATCGTGGCCACAGACAAAGCAATAATGTGTTACATGCAGGAGGGTCAAACGACCAATTCACAGTACTTCAAGAGGTTCAACGGTCTGATAGACACTGCCCTCAGCTACAGGGGCAGTATTGGGCACTCAAAGGTGCTAGTAAATTCGGAGCTGACATAGATGGGAACTGATCGCGAAAATGCCATATCAGCGCAGACTCAGAAGACCAAGGCCCTAGAGTTGGCACAGGAGTCATACTTGGCAATGCTGATGTTGGACGGGGCAAACTACTGCAAGCTTAAGGACCCAAGAGAAGAGTTGGACAACGATTTTGCAAAAGGATAGGGCACCTAGCCAACAAATCGAATCGCCGTTCTCCAATTTCGGAACAGTCGGAAGGGTCCAAGCATCCCACGACAGTACTATCCACAAGCTAGTGACTCCACCATGATTTTTGAGCAAGGGGATAACAACAGACAGGACAATAGGAAATGCTTCCGATGTGGGGAGAAAGGACACATTGCCACGCACTGCCCAGCTGAGAAACCAGCGGCCGACGGCAATGACGAAGATGGGGGTGACCACCTGCATACCATGCAAGCTGTAGATAGCGAAGCGTCATGAGACAGCAACGGGGAGAACAGTAGGAATAGTAGCATGGAGGACATGGATAGAGACAATGATGCCTGCTACTTGTTTCACCAGCAAGGAAAAAGGGGGCTCAACCAAAATTGGCTGTTGCTGGACAGTCAGAGCTCGACAGACATGTTTTGCAATTGCGATGACCTCACGAACGTGCGAGCTGCAACAAGGCCCACCACTATCCACTGCAATGCAGGTTCGGCTGTATGCACTGTGGAGGGCCTTTTCTCTACTGAGGAGTTTGAAGAGATCCCTGTGAAATACAACCCTTTGGGGATATGCAATGTGATCTCTCTCAAGACCAAGAAATCCCTGTTCCCCATTACGTATCATAGCAACCCCGACGACAATGAGGGAACCACGTTCAAAGTGAAAACATCAACAGGAACTATAGAGTTCAAACCATGCTCAAAAGGGTTGCACTACTGCAATCTCAGCAACACTACTCAAAAAGCCACAATGTGTGTTCAGACCATGCAGCAGAACCTCGACGGCTTCTCCAAGGGCCAAATACAACATGCCATCAGAGCCAGGAAACTACAAGCAATGATGGGAAGTCCTGCCAAAGCCAATTTTGAAGGCATGGTATGTGGAAAACTCATTGATGATTGTCCTATTGATGCCATCAACATTAGCAATGCTCACACCATTTTTGGACCTAACCTCGCTGGGCTTAGGGGCCGGACGGTAAGGAGAAGACGGGAGCAAGTGAAGACTGATATAGTGGCAATCCCAAGGGACTTTGTGCAGCTCCATACATTTGTTGTCTTGACTGCAGACATCATGTTTGTAAATGGTATACCATTTCTCCTGACTCGATCACGAGGGTTACAGCTTCTTACGGTAGAATTCCTCCCAAGGAGAACCGCTAAAATAATAGGATTGAAGCTTACACGGGTCTTACAACTATACAGCCAGGTGGGTTCTGTTGTTCAGACTGCCTTCATGGAAAAGGAATCTGATGCTGTTGCCGACCAATGTCCAAGCTTACACAACACCACTGCAGTTCCGTCAGGCTAGTCAAGGAAAGGGCACGAGGTATTGAGAACACTCCCGCCTTCTTGGGGCTGCCAAAACCCATGGTAATTGAACTCATTCATTTTATAGTCTTATGGCTAAATAACTTCACAGTCAAATTGGGCATATCCACTAAATATAGCCCAAGGGAGCTGATCTGCCACCACCAACTGAGCATGACAGTGCACTGCCAAATACCCTTCAGGACATACTGTGAAGTGCACAACGAGCCCGCCCCATCGAACAGCATGATCCCATGCACCCATGAGACCATATGCATGGGGCCAACAGGACACATCCAAGGCAGCTACAAATTCTACTGCCTCAAAACTGGAAAGAAGCTGACTTGAAGGCAATGCGATGAACTGCCCATGTCACGGTCCATAATAAAAAGGTGGAACGACACACAAAGCGTGACAAGGCGACCTTGATAATAACATTTGCAAACAGGAACAACCAACCACATGATGACGTTGAAATGAGGATTATGATGAGGAGCCAGAGAGGCTGGTGGAGGAGCCGTCTCCTTTTCCAGACA
>JALLPD010001012.1:0-13338 GCA_036940065.1 Cyclotella cf. meneghiniana
AGGGGTAATTTTTCATGAAGAATCGATTGGTGATGTCAGCAATCGTGTGTGACACGTGCTTCCATGCGTTTTTAGAAAAGTCAAAACGACTAGTCCAGTTCTGGACTAGTCATTATGACTAGTCCAGAACTGGACTAGTGTTCGAAATGGCGTTAAACAGGAAACAGTTGATACATTTTCTGCCAAGTCTGACCATTCAATTAAACAGGGAGCCATACATGAAACAGAAACAGAGGGTTCGGCCGAGATGAAAGGAAAATGCGACGTTTGCAGAAAACGAGACGGGCACAAAGGGCACAATCTTCAACAATGCAAAAGATGCGGCCTCAAAGTACATGAGCTTTGTTACGGTCTCATAGCAACAGAGGGCAAGAACCCCGACTTTGTTTGCTATGCATGCGCAGCTATTGGCAGGCAGGTAGAAGTCAATGTTCCATCCAGAGTCGGTGGCCCAGGTAAAAAGAATAGACGCGAGTTCATGACACAGGATGCACGTCCAACTGAATGCGTGCTGTGTAATTTTGACGACGGAAGTATTCACGCCATGCATCCAATCATGGATACACACGGAGAACATGGGAGACAATTGGTTTTGCCAAAGACAAGTAAAAAGGAGAAACGATTGGCATGGGCTCATACTCTTTGTGCGACCTTTATTTGCAGCAACCCAATAACAGCTGGTTGCGTGTATGGTCTAGATCAAGATAATGAATTTCAGCTGGACAACGGTGAAGACGAAGAAAGTAACGACGAACAAAGCGAACATGAAAGTGGCGCGGACGCTGAAGCAGAAGGCACTGAAGCAGGTACAGAACAATGGTCAACATCGAAGGACAAGGAAAGTAATAATCTCAGTAGTATGTGTGCGTATGCCATTGCTGGGAGACGAGAAGATTGGCTGTGGACAAATCGTATCAAAGAATGTCGCACATATAAATGCTTTATTTGCGGAGAAGACGACGCGCACGGCTCATCATTGAGAATTCCAATTCAGTGCATAGTTGATGACGAAGAAAATTATGAATATTTTGAATTTTGGGACTGGCGTCAGAATTTCGCAAAGCAGCGCCCAGAGCCAGAATTTGTTGAAGATAAACGGAGTAAATGTTCTGTTGCAATGCACGTGGGATGCGCTCGATGGAAAGCTGACTTGGAAAAAGTGAGTGGAAAGGCGTGCCACCTGGTTTATTTTTATCCTGGGCAGCAACAGGGGGATCAGGATGCAGAGTTCAATATGGCTGTTGCTAATTGCTACTGCACAGCACATGCACGCGAGGTCATTCTTGGAAATCCTAAAAATTCTGTCAAGAAAGAAAATACGCCAGATCGTGATTCGGAGGTTAACATGGAAATGGCTCGAAAGAAGAGGAATTTGAGCACAGCAGCATCCAACTATCAACATCAGAATAAGCGTGCGAGAAAAGTACCTGGTCCCAAAAAATCCAACATTGCCCCAAGGACAAGCGATCCCAAACCATTCGGCAAGAGGGAATCAAGTGTAATTCTCTCAGATGTTAGAGAAGAGGAATTCACTGTGTTAGGGAAGTCAGGCAAAGCTTTGTCGAGGAAATTTCCAGATAATAGCAGTAGCTTGAAAAAGTTACAACAGAATCCAGTTGCGAAAGAAAATGACTCCTTGGTCCCTCTGCCAGCGAAAGCAAGTAAGCTAAGTGGACCCACCAATAACAGTTCATCAATGGCAGACATCAGCTTTAAAAGTATCCTGAATACTGTTGCAAAAGGTAACAAATCTCAGGTGCCTTCGGTAGCAGGGACAAGCAAACTAAAAGCAGCCGCATCGTCCACAAGACCTGTGCACTTTGCGAAAAAACTGGGCGTTTCTTCTACTGTGTCTGGAGTAAGTCCGAATTCTGCTGGCCGTTCATTCTCGGTGAAGCTGCCATCAAAGAAACCTGTTGGAATTCTTAAGAACAAAAAACCAGGTCCTATTGTAGGGAATCATGGCTCTTTTGAAATAGTTACGCAAGAACGCCCGCAGTCGAAAGCTACTTCCTCTGTCTCCAATGGTCATCAATTTTCCACACCAAATAATAACATATTGATATCAAATCATTCATCCGTTGCAAACGAAAAGATTTCTGACGTTCAAGTACCAGCAGGAACCGCTATGAAATACAGCTCTGCTTCAAATACATTGGACGCGTCAACACTATCAAACACAAAAAATACTGGCAATCATTCTTCTGATTCGCGGCACGAGTTTGGCACACTGAAATATCCGGGCGTGCAAGACAAAACACAGCAGACAAGGACTTCAAAAGTAAGAACCCAGAACAATTAGCGGGGAGCTCAGTCATTGCAACGTCCGAGGCTTCATTACCCGATATCCCGCTGTCCAATGTATATCTGTCAAAAGTACCACCTACGATCCACAGATGTCGAATGATCGTGCGAAACGAATGAAATTAGAAAACGATTGGAATTATAATTAACTTCACAATACTTCATCATATGTCACTAAGATCACGGCGAATATCTGACTTTAATTTACATCAACTTGACAAGTTCTCTAGCAACGTTCGAATAACTCCGCAGAGTAGATTACTCCGTGGCAGCAAACAATTGATAGGTCGCTCCAACGCCCAACCAGGACGAAACGATGTTGTAGATATCTCGCCGCGAATCTGCGACTGCGTCCCCGTCCGTATCCTGAACCTTGTGAGTCCAGAAGTGATGCGAAGCGCCAGGAACGGTGAGGGTCAATTGGTTTGTGGCGCCTCGAAGTCCAGACACTGCAAGCTCAGTCCACGGATCAACGTCACCATTGACAAATAGAATCCTCTGCTCTCCGTGATCGTCAAAAAGTCGAGGGCCGGAAGATGGGTCGGCACTGTCCATGGCTTCTGCACTAGGGGTGAGCTCCCATCCGCCGTAATATTCTAAAGTAGACTGAACTGATTTCATCACATCATCAGGATGTATGTCGAACATTTTTTGACACAATTCCAAATCTCTGTCAACATCATGATACCCTTTTCCATAAGGGCATAGTGAATCAACATGACATGTTTGATAAAAACCGAATTCAGTGCATGTCTGGTACATCCACGATCTATCGTTCGCGTTTTCTGGCGTGGGAGTTGAGAAATAGTCCACATACAAAGTCCAGTCGACATTAGCACATTCATCACCGAGCTCGATCCCACTGATTTTCGCAAGAATCTCCATAGATGACTTGCTGGGTTCATTATGGCGTTCGCTTGTAATCGCATCACAGAGCTTTTAGCAAGTAAAAGTGGAAATTGAGAATCAAACAAGCGGAATAAGACACCGCACCACACTTGTGAACTCACTTTCTGTATGTTGCATAGATTTTTCTCACAGTGAGGATCATTTTCTTGGGCAGGGACTTGCAGTATCCCGTCACCGATAAATACTTCAATATTTCTTCGACTCTCTAGAAGCGCTTCGGCCCCGTCGCAAACATTGAACAGAGTCGCAACATAATCAACTGGGTCGTCGGCACCATCTTTCTGCTTCGGAAAGGACTGGCCTTCCAATGCAGCTACAACCTGTTCATGTCCCTCGACAAAAATTCTGCGACACTCCTCACTGCCGCCAATAGCTTCATCTGCCAAGTCCCACGCCACACGGTCATAGTATTCACGAAAGTCGAGTTCGGCTTGAACAGGAGCAGAATTCGCAACAGCACCATGAATAATATCTGGGTACAACAAACGCGACCATGCCGAAAGCATGCCAGGGTAGCTTCCTCCGAAGGTAATCCACTGAACATCTTGATTATTAGTGGAAAACGCGCTGAAATGCCTTGAAACTTCGGTAGACTGCACGAACTGGATCACGTCACGGATCGCTTGCCTAGAGGAGAGGTAGGCGAAGTCGCCGCGCATCACGTCATTGTCAGAGTCGTAATCAGTTGCGTTGTCATTAGGATCAATTGCGTTGTCATCCGAAGTGGATGCACGTTCGTTTGAGGCAATATTCATGGAAGAAGGAACGGATTCACCGTAATATCTATGCTCAAGGGCAAACATGTGAATGTTCCAGTTATGCTCGTTGAATAGCTTAGCCGCCAGGCCTATCATATCACCAGTCTGTAAAAAAGCGTGCGTGTCAAGTACCGTGAGACGAGGGCGAAACCTAGTCCAACGACAGAATCATTGGCAGCTAATCAAATCAGTCTTCTTACACAATGAACAGAATCAACAAGGACAGAGGCTTTCAAGGACGGCCCTTCCCCTCCCACGCAAAGAAACGCAGCAGTCTGCCTCGTCGCCTGCCCCTCTGTATCGTGCCGGACGTAACGACCACTGTAAAAATACCGCTGCCGAAACGTCACAGACGCGTTCGGGTCATCGCTCTCGGAAAAGTGATCGAGTCGCTGATCGAAAAACAATGTTTCTACGTCATGATATCCTTCCGGAGACGAAGTTCGCAGTTCCGCCACCTTCTCGGTCCGGTGTCGACGCTGTTTGATATCGGCGAGGATTTCGGGGATTCGTCGAGGCGCGGGGAGGGCGCCTGCTCGATTGCCGAGGAGCGTCAGAATTATAAAAGAGAGCTTCATGTGGTTTTCTTCGTTGGGGGGTGCGGTTGTTTATGCTTGTTCGGGTGGCTGGTTTCTCTGCCCCTCTAATCCATGATGAACTCTCAATGTGCTGGAGTCAAAATATTAATTCTTATCTGATTCGTTTTGTTCTTTCTTACGGACATGGACGGTCTTATTAAGAAGAATGAATCTTTAAAGGTAAACTGTGTTACGATGAGAATTGATTAAGCTGAAATTTTCGTTGTTTAAAAGCAACTTGTATCTAACCTATAAACGAAGAAACATCGTACAAAGGGGGGGCGTCAAAAGGAGGGCGAGAGGAGGGCAGCAGGTTAAACATAGAAATGTAGGTGTATTCGTAGAAATTGTATCTATCAGGTATAGTACAATATTTTATCTATCACGATCAGCATCGAGAATCAAAGACAGATCACAGCCCTATCACAGCCCATCACATACACCAATCGCCCGGCTATCATCATCTTCAATCATCAACGAGCAAAACGAAGCAAACGAAGCCCATGTCGTCAAGTTCCGACGTCTTCCAAAATCACGACAGAGCCATCATCGGCACAGCCGATCGCGCAATCCTCGCCAAGCTCTCCTGCGTAGAGAAAGGATACTACGACGACCCATTCGTCCGTCCCATGGCACGTGGCGCCGCGAGTTCGGAACCGGGAAGTGCCGCTTTTTCCACGATGGAACCGATAATACGCAAGGGGACGCATGCACGCGTTCTTGCGATGGATCGTGCGATTGGTGCGTTTCTGTCGCTTCCTCTGCGGTCGTCGCAAGGAGCCGGTGAATGCAATTCGAGAGTAACGAGACAGATAGTAGTGTTGGGGTCTGGAAGAGACACAACGTATCTTCGACATCGTTTTGGGCACTTCGGGAGCCTTCGTTCGAACGAAACGCATACGATAGATGGAGCTTCGAAACCCTCGGAGGAATTCGTACGATGGTATGAAGTGGATCATCCGGCTGTCATTCGTCAAAAAGTTACTGATTGGCTGCCATCTTGTATCCCTCGGGATTTCGACTACAAGTCTACTCCAGTTACTCACGGAAGCGAAGATATTCCATGCGATTGTCCCTATGAATCTTTTGTCGTTTCATTATCCGGAAACAACCAACACAGCGAGTCATCGGAGGATATCAATACCCCAACATCCAATTATCATCTCGTGGGGTTCGATTTGCGGGATCCGCCCTCCGATCTATTTAAAATCCTGTCTCACCCTCAACACGGATACGACAAATCAATACCAACGCTCTTCGTCCTCGAATGCGTCATTATGTACCTCCCGGAGGATGCATCTCGACAATTATTGCGACATTTGGCCGAAAGCGTCGATGCATCGTCAGAGCACCGCAACGAAGATTCTTTCGTTGCGGTCGCCGTCTACGATCCCGTCCCATGCAGTGATCGATTCGGTGAAGTCATGATACATAACTTGCGAAATGCCGGGATCGTCGGCAGAAACAGACGGAACCATTCCGAAGCGATCACCTCCAGCGAGAATAGAAACAAGAAGGAACATGATTGCCTGCCAATACTCAGTCTAGAGTCAACGCGCACTTTATCCGATCAGCTTGCAAAGTTGATACAATGTGGATATGACGCAGCAGTGGGTTGTGATATGATGGAGGCGTACGACCACGGCATAATTGCGGATGACGACAAACGACGCGCGGCAAGGTGTGAAATGTTGGATGAGTTGGAAGAATTCATTTTCCTGATGAGGCACTACTGCGTCTTGGTGGGTGTCAAGTCTGGAAATTGCAACTCGGGACGTCACGATGCATCAACTACAATCGACGAGAAGGATAAAAGGATTACTGTCGCCCAACCGGATGGGACCAAACGAACATGCGCCGGATACGACCTTTGTGCGGTTGGCAAGAACTCTCTGATAGGCTTTCAAGAAGGGCATTGTATGTTTGTCTATAAATAAGTTCGATATTAGTGTACAACAGATCGTTATGGCATATTTGTGACAGACCCTGTGTCTGTCCGATGGCATGAAAGGGAAATCGACCGAGCTGTTACATCCACGATATTGATCTTTGTTGTAACTGAATAATGCGGCCTTTGTAGTTTGTATTGTTGAGCTTGGCTATTGAACGGGTGTCACCCAAAGAACTCCCGCTAAAAATCCCAGCACTATACTCGACCCTATAAACATCCCCACCGCCAGGGCAGTGCAAAAATCTGTTCCGTTGACAATGTCCCGATCTAAATAGCCAAAGTACGCCGACGTCGATTTCTTCGCTCGTCCAGCATCATTGCAAACATCACTGTTGCTACCGGACTGTGCCTTTTGATTTGTCTTGTTTGTTTGTGGCGTCGTGGAGGGTCCGTCATTCTCTTGCGTGATGGCGCGATATATTTGTTGATACAATCGTAAAATAAGGGAAACAAAGACGGGAGTCCGTTTGTGCTTGGAATTTCCCTTCGCAGAGACATCCGATTGATTGTACTTTTTCTTTTTTGGGTTTTTCGACGCTGCATGCTTGATTTTATCCCCGCCGC
This sequence comes from Cyclotella cf. meneghiniana, assembly GCA_036940065.1. Taxonomy (NCBI): domain Eukaryota; phylum Bacillariophyta; class Thalassiosirophyceae; order Thalassiosirales; family Thalassiosiraceae; genus Cyclotella; species Cyclotella cf. meneghiniana. The sequence continues at coordinate 7,065 of JALLPD010001012.1, forward strand.
CTCCGACGTTGGAGGAGGAGACAGTGCTGACGTTCTTGGCAGCGGGAGCCTTGATTTCTCCGATGGAAGATACTTCGAATTGGAAGTCATCTCCCGGCTTGAGACCTGCGGGGACGCGGACTTTGACTTCTTGTCCGTCGGGTAATCGGACGCGAAGGAGAGCATTCGAAGGGGCGTCCTGGGGAACGGTTGCTTGAAGGCGGGGCATCGCGGGAGCGGGCAGTGTGGTAGGCTGCCGGTAGGAATGGTATGGTAGGCTGTATTGTGATGAGGAGTCTGGCGAGTCGATGGCTGGGGTGTGAGAAAACAAGAGGTGGTTTCTATCCTTTTCTATCGTACGGTATATTTTTTTCACAACACGGTATGGTACCATATTCATGGTACGGTGTATGGTATGTGTACTGTACGGTGTGATATATTATGTACGATGGATACGTATGTCCCGTTGAGTCCAGAAAAAATGCCGCCTTCATGTTCGACTGAACAACTTTCAAGACTCCTGCCTACGGGGTGCCCACTTGACTCTGTTGCGACTAAATAAATAATCCAGGGAGTTTTGTCGAGTTTTGTGCACAATCTCCTCTCCTCTCCTGCCGACCACGTGCAGCAGACTCTGCAGAAGATTCAGAGGGGCCGGAAGTGACCGTTCTCCTTTGATCGCTTCCCCTTCACAATCATCACAAGATCTTCTTCGACGACACCAAGAGCTAAGTAATGGCGTGGCGATCCGCATCATCTTCTTCGTTGAAAGAAGACACCGACGACTCAAGCCTGTCGGTCCCTCTGGTCGCCTCGTCTCGTCAGAGCGATGATTCCACCTTTGCATCTGCGAAACCAACGTCCGAGATTCACAAGAGAGAAGCTGATACACGTCACACAAATCCGGGGCCGCCGATTTCGGGCGGCATCCCTCCTTGCACCGGAGGAATTCATACATTCCACACGGAAGACAACTTGAGGCATCGACATGTACTCAACCAAACGAACCATCCGCTCGAAACTTTTTCCACCCCGCCCCATCAAATCAATTTGATGAGCATTTCTCTCGACGATGCCGACGTGGCCGCAGGAGCGGGCGGCTCGAGCTTGAGTGAACCGCGAAATCGGTCATCGTCCGTGCCGTTGAACGTGTCCACGCCGAGATCGCATCCATTGGGATCGTGGGAACGATTGCCTCGTCCCAACAGTGACAATGTCAGACAGAGGAAGCGAGTCATGAGAGGTCTCGTTTCACGAGATGACTCCATCTCCTTCTTTGAGAGAATTACCATGACCACTAATGTCACTTTGCCACCTCCACCCTCGCTTCAGACCATGGACCGAGGTATGCATCACGGTGTCGCCGGGTCAGAGACCGACTTTCTCTCCTTGTCCTACCGAGGATCTCCGATTGCTGAGTGCGAATCGTTTTCTTCCTTTGAAGGAGACTCGGTCGCGGATGTCACGAGATCTTCTACGTATCCTCCTTTCGGTCTGCCCACAATACATGGCTCTCCGGCACATCAACGGGGTGTTGTGCCCGTGGAGAATACCACAGTAACGACGAAAGAACTCCGACAAGGTGCATCCACATTTGTCGTATTCGGATGGGATATGACACATTTCTCCAGACGATCGCAGTTTCTAATTAGTGCGGGGGGCACCTTTTGCTTTTCCTTGATGTATGCGTATTTACAAGAATTGATTAGCGTCGAACTTTGTAACCGAAAACTCGGTTTATTTCTCGCCGCGGCGCAATTTTTCGTGTACGCTGTATTCGCCTACTTTTTTCGCAATTTGGACAAACCGAGAAGCGACGCCGGTACGAGACAGAGTTTTCAAAAACAGAACAGATCGTTATCCGCTGCTGTTCCGTTGGAGCTTTATTTAGGGTTGTCCATCCTTCGGGCTATCGATTTGGGCATGACCAATTTGGCAATGCAGTATGTCAATTATCCGGCGAAGACGTTGATGAAGAGCACTCGAATAGTGTTTACAATGCTCTTTGGCGTACTCGTGACAAAGAAACGATACGGACTTGCGGATTATGGCATTGTTGGATTAATGGTTGCAGGACTTGCAATTTTCATGCATGCCGATATGCACTCGTCCGCCGTATTTCAACCATGGGGAGTCATCATGTTGACCATTTCTTTGCTATGTGATGGGGCTATTAGCAACGTTAGTGAATCTATCATGAATAGATACGAAGTTGGGCAAGATGAATTTATTTTTCGACTGTACAGTGTAGCCTTATTCTTTGTATCGATAGCGGCGGCAGTCAAAGGTGATCTTCGGGGTGGTCTATCGTACCTCACTCAACCAGGCACCTTGAAAGAGATCGAGGAAGGCCTAGATCCAACATGGTCAACATCCGCGAAGTTATTCACCTTGGTTTTGTTTTCTACGACTGGATATTTCAGTTCCAGCTGTTCTGCTGCCATCACAAAATCGTTCGGAGCCCTCACCATGTCAATCACCTCTACTGCGCGAAAAGCAGCAACTATTTTTCTATCCTTTGCTCTATTCCCAAATGAATGTACTTTGGAGCACATTGCAGGGATCGTTTTATTCATCGGGTCGTTGGTAGGTAAAAGCATGAGGGCCAGCAGACATAAAGGCCACCACCATCGGCATCACCATAATGGTAGCAACACGAGAAAAGAAGTCTATAGCTTCGATACTAACATTGGGAGTAGTTCTGCAAATCGTTGTGCTGCTACAGGAGTCATGAGGCGAAAGCATGTTGAAGATGCTGTATAATATTTGTTGTTAGGTTGTTATTAATCAATTATATTAGGTGACTACGAGTAAGATGTTATCTCAACGTTCAATTCCAACTACCATACACAGTATGTTGATACTTGAATTTGAGATGGTGCAATAATGGCACTACCTCATTGGACTATCCTATGAACAATATTCTGTAAAAATGTCATTGGCTTTTCGACTTGATGTTTTTGCATTTGAGATGGTGCAATAATGGCACTACCTCATTGGACTATCCTATGAGCAATATTCTGTAACAATGTCATTGGCTTTTCGACTTGGTGTTTTTTTCTCAAACCAGAGGGACTGCAAGCAATCCATTGACAACAAAATTGAGGCTGGGGGAAACTGCAATATAAGCATTATGTGTAAAATAAAATAGAAGTAAATTAATCGATGCGACAATTTAATTGATGATATACACAACAAAGTCTATTACATTATTTACTTCACTCAAAATCCACCTCCTGACAATCAAGGTCCATTGGTGTCCATTTATTTGCATGACTTCTTTATTTTTTGGGACATTACTAGCACTCGTCACATGCCATTTTTTCACACATATTTTCTGTCGTTTTGATATTTGTGCATGTACCTACACATATTTTTTCATTCACACATTTCCCTCGTTAAGTGACAAAAGAGCCGACACAAAAATATGTGTGGCCACAGATATTTTTGTGTATGGTAGCCACACATATTTTTTGAAGGGACTCCCGGCTGCTCAACGGGAATATTAAAATAGTCATCTCGACACAATTCTCCGTACATAATTATCATCACCCTTGCATCTCCTCATACTGATCTCATTGCTCAGACCAGCACAATTGCATTTGAAGACAGAGAAGCGAACGCTTGCAATACACACTGTGCACCAGGGCACAATCATGTTTTTGACGATGACGAGACCGAGAAAGTGCAATACATCAACAAGCAGGACAGAAAGCTCTTGCTATGCATTGTGCAACATGACGAGGAAAAAGAAGTGAAGCTCTTGCTCTTGCATTTGCCAAGGCAAGAAGAGGACTACAGTGTCAGCGTCTCGTCACTTTGGTGAGCAAAAGAAGAAGTCACAAGACTCATCTTCCTTGTCTCTCAGGGTACAAAGCAGTGAGAGTAGTGACAATGAAAACTTCCCGGAGCTCATGCACAGACAATGGGACTCAGATTCTTATGACGATGACTCTGTTAATAGCTCTTGGTCTTCTTCCTTTTGTGGTGATAGTGCTGTGGATGACATAATCCCTGAATTCATTTGCAGACAACATGACTCTGAGTCTGATGACGACAATGATAATAATTCTTTCTGTTCTTCTGTTGACACCAATGCTGCACAAACAACTGATTACAGAAGTAACAATATTAATGTAGCAACAATTGACCTGTTGGATTTGGAAGACATCTCATTTTTCCAGCGCACAATACTCAACTTTCGAAGCAAAAAATGGGATCATATGCGAATTAGTTGGGATGAACATGTTGCCCAGTTGGAACATGAAGGACTGTTTGCTAATGATTACCTGATGACCAGGCCTCCTCATCAAAAATGCGTCTGTATTGTTGCTCCTTATATACAGCAAGAGGAACTAAATAGCCGATGCTCTGAACCTATCCTTGTTGAACACATCGTAGCTTTTGGTCTAAGAGATCTCTCTGGAGGTAGGACTAAAGATCAATGTCACATCACTGGGATGAGTCTAGATGCTGCGTACAAAGCAGCGGATGATTTTATCGATCCAGTCAATGCTGCTCCAGAGTTTGATGTATGCATGCCAAAAACAGTCAATGAATGGGATGAGATAAACCATGGATTGAAGGCAAAGAGTACAAATGAAATTATTGCTGGTTGTGTTGGTGCATTAGATGGCTTCTTTCAGTGTACCAACAAACCAAGCCAAAAGGAAGTCTTCAATGTGCTTGCCTATTCTTCAGGGCATTATGAATATTATGGAGTGAACTGCGAGGCCTGTGTCAAAAGAAATTTAGAATGTATGTACTTTCGGGTGGTTTCTCCAGGATCCATGAATGATAACATATTGTATCCATGGCACCAGGTCTAAAAGATGTATTGGATGCCCTTCCTTTCAGCCGTTATGCTGTAGCAGATGCAGCATATACATTATCTGAATGCATACTAATTCAGTACACAGTGCAGACAGATTAGATCCAGCACAAGATTCATTAAGTTATTACCTCTCTCAATTGAGGATACACATAGAAATGGATTTTGGGAGGTTAGTTAACAAATTTCAAATTTTAAGTGGGAAAGTAAACGGTTCGTTAGATCAGGTGACAGAGTTCTTATGGCATGTGCATGGCTATATAACTTCGTTATAAAAGAGGATCACCACTTGACAAACACTTTCATACCGTTGAGGAAGGGATTGATGGTATGAATCTTTCACCTGGTCCAATTGCTCCACTTGAAATGTCATATCTCCTGTCGTTCAGGACGAAATGTATTTGAGGTTTATCCTGGTGTATCTCATGGGAAGCAGTTGTTGAATTTTTCAGCAAGAATGACATTTTGCAACCAGTGCATAATGTGGAATGGAAGAAGACAGAGCTAGTTGCTTCTAATACAGCATTAACTGTGTATTCTCCAAACAGAATGGAGTTGTAAGCCCTTTATACAACCAAATGCTTTGTAACAATAATTCATTACATATTGGTTACAGAGTATCAATGTATTATATCTTAATTTCTTATTCAGAATCAGAATGGTTATCATCTTCACACTGCGGAGAATTATACCCAATCTCCTTTTTCAATTGTTCATATTCCATAGTATACATCATGTGAGTTTTTTTGTGATGCTTATACCTTTCTTTGATTTTGTCCAAAGTCTGTTTGCTTGCACCTTTCCTTTTTGCATTGTTGTATTTCTCCTTACACCAAGAGAGTTTTTCCTCAGTCATGCCACCCTGCTCTCTCATCTCTATCATGCGGTCAAACTTATCATTGTGTGTCATCTCATACTGCCTATCTGTGAGGCTCCAGCTGCCTCTTCAGTTGTATCAATAGCTGAGATCTTCTTTGAGTGAAAAATTGTCCCATCAGGAATGGGACTATAGCTTTGATCAGAAGCTCCTCCGCTACTTTGACATGACATCAACTTTGGCTTGAATGCTTCACCAGAGGAACAACATATAGCCCCATCTAGCTCAGGATACGCATGTCTTGTCACCTGTTTCTTTAAGGCACTCATCAAAATATATCATGTAAATTTTCCCACCAATGTGCATTCCAATGTGAGCATGGTTCCAACTTGCTTTCTCTGCATTGCTTATGATGCAATATTGAGCATTGAGATACACTACACACTCCTGAAACTCACCATATGACAACTTATCATACTGTTTATAAATGTTGGATGAGATAGAGTACCCAACCATGGCTCTTTGTCTGAGCGGTGATAGTTGATCCAAGGATTCAATGGAGGAATTGTAGTCTTGACTCATCATCTTCCAAGCACTAGATTTTGGATTCCTGGAGTCCTGATCTTCTCTATTATGAGCATTCTTGG